>APFE031589347.1:0-28177 GCA_000404065.3 Pinus taeda | reverse complement strand
ATCAAGCTGGTAGTCCCGGTTTTGGGATCCAGGGGAAAATCTCTATGTATATGTGTTTTATGTGTTATGCTCTCGCATTGTTTATTTTCTGTGTTTTATAATTTGTATGCAGGTAATTTTTGTATGGGGTTAAAACCAACACTTTTGGTCTGGTACGAGGTCTTTGTTTGTCTCAATTTGATTTGAATCTATTAGTGGAAGAGTTTGATTTGGTTTTCCCTTGCATAAGGGTTTTAGCCCTGGCTGAGTACCTATATATGGTGTCATTAATCTTCATGTTTTGATTTGATGATTGCTTGATGAGAAGAAGATAAAAGAATAACATAATTTGTATACCATAAACTTGTTATAATGGTGGTATTTATCTTTGAATAGAGAGAGACGATGGCTACAATAATTGAAAAAAACTAGAACAAGAGGTCGAAAGAATGGCCTTGTAACATAAATAAAGAACCCTAGAGGTCCAAAAACCAAACTCTAGAAGATGAAACACTAAAAGGTTTGCGAGACCTCAGGTGGTTAGTTGATACATCAACTTCCAAGGGGTGCAAATTTTCCATACAATATCCATTTCGGGTTCATGATAAATCATTGAAAGAACTATCAGAGGACTTAAACTTTTGACTAGAGCTATCATGACAATCCTCGGCACCCCAAATTTCCAAAAAACATTGTTTAGGGCCTCAAAACAATCTCAAAATTTTGGGACCCAAAAATCATAGAAATGTTGCCAAGAAGATAGAGAATCATTAAGACGGTGGAAAAGGTGGGTGGCCATTGATATCCACCTAGATCAGTCCTCCCCTCTTAGGAAGAAATGGTCTCCATTGCATCAAGTTCTATCATTAGATGGGGGAACTTCTGTTGAATTTGGCTCTTGGTGAGCCACTTTCCTTGGTGAAGAAGTTGTGATGCGTTGACAACCCGATAGAGTTGTACGTGCTGTTGGCAGGTATCCTTTATATTGGTGTCCATGATTCGAACCAATGTAACCTATTCAATGTAATCAAGATTGATTTTTTTAGGGGCCAATGACTTGACTACCTCCAAGGCGTCCAACAAAGGTGGAAAATATGGTCGAAGTAGCTCCAAATTAAATACTGGGAGCAAGAAAAGGAAAGGGTGACTGCTTAATTCAAAAGTATTTTCACCCACAACCTTTATGACTGTTTAAGGCCCATATCAGAGTGGTTTGAGCTTCCTATGGGGCCTTGTGAGGTTCCCTTTCTGTAAATTTAATTGTAAATGTAACCATAACTTATCCTTTTTGGCAACTTGGTGTTGGTATTAATGGCAACAATTGTAGATGTGCTTGTGAATGGTCTGATGTGTTGATAGTGTGTAAGGTGGTTGGCATGGTGTTTGCAGGTGTGATGATGCATGTATTGTTGGTGTGAGTAGATTTGTGTGGAGAAATTTAAATTTTTCCCCAAATAAGAAACTAGACACTAATTAGCCATGGATTATCTGTATCCACAACGTAGATTGCAGGTGTGAAAATATCACTCGTAGCCCAGATTGGCCATTCAGAATCCTCGTTCGTGATCCTCTACACACAAAAGAAAAACCAGGGGTTGTATCGTTTGTAAAGTCGCATGGTAATTGTTCCTTTAAGCTTGTGAATGGTGGACTAAATAGAAAACATGTGGTTAACATTGAATAATTCATTTTTTCATAAACAAAATAGGTTGGATTGGGTCAGGTAGCAACATTCTATGTATGAGACCAAATCAATAACATGTGGACATGGATGATTGTCTTTCTAGTTCTCTGAGTAATTATTGTACGGTCCTTGATCAATTAATAATATTTTTTAATGTAAAAGGCAGGGTTTTCATCTCTTGAGAGTGTGAAGTACTATTCAACAATGTGGGCAGATTGGCTTATGAAGAGAGAGTAATCACAGTGCAAACCTATAACAACTTACCGAAGGAGAAAATTATTAATTGCGATTTTTGTGCATGTGATGATCAGATGTTGATGCAAGTTATGGATGCTTATGAGTGAAGAAGGGTTTGAATAATTCTCTCCATCTTGCAACATTTGTTTGGGAAACCCAAAGAACTAGTTGAAGAAGTTTTCCAGAGATTTGATTCATTGATGTATGCTGCTTACTTATGTCAAGCCAAAGATAAAATTGCATTATCTTGGTGAATATTTTATGAATTATATTTACGGGGGTTGAGGCCCCAAGCAAGTGGAGGTTAGCTAAACTATCAAGGGAGTGGTTGCTCCTAATTGGTTGGAGCCAACAAACCAATGTAGCATGATTGAAGAATAATAATAAAAGAAACAAGCAAAGTAGTGTTGAGAAATTCTAGTTGAGGGAGTGATTCCCTCCTTAGAGAAGCCCAACAAATCCTAAGGAGACCCCTCTTTCACTTAGAAAAATAAATTTGCACATGGGAAAATATTATTTTTATTGCTCGTCCAAGTCAACTCAAACTTGTCAAGTCGTCATAGAGGAGAAATTCGACCTCTTAAACCACATATAAATACACCAATCTTGACATCACTTGGAGGCATCACATCACATGTAACATCATCTTCTATTGGTTCAATCTTCTTTGAAAATTGAAGGTCCGAGTTCACATGTGCGAAGGAAAGAGAGGAGACTTCTTTTGACTGCATTGACTTTCTGATTTTCGGCCTCCTTTGAACAACACTAACTTGGGGTGAATTTGACTTGGTTTCATTGGAATCTGACCTATTTTGGAGGACTACATTGATTGGGAT
The DNA here is from genome assembly GCA_000404065.3 of Pinus taeda. Classification (NCBI taxonomy): domain Eukaryota; kingdom Viridiplantae; phylum Streptophyta; class Pinopsida; order Pinales; family Pinaceae; genus Pinus; species Pinus taeda. The sequence continues at coordinate 25,441 of APFE031589347.1, read as the reverse complement.
ATTAACTGAATTTTCCTGGGAACTTTGACCACCTTTGATTGTAGACTAGAGTAGGTTTGATTACAAGCTGAGTTTGTGAGTTGACCAAATTTGTAGGAAGATTTGACAACTATTTTGACTAGGTTTGACTCAGTAAAAAAAGTTGAATTCTTTGTTTCTTTGACCAAACTTTTTTGGGCACATTTGACCATTGAATTTGATTGGTTAGGTCTGCATTGATTGTTATTGACTATACTTTGATAGGGCTGAAAATTACAAGATTGGTACTTTGACCATATTTGACTTTTGGTCTCATCTTTGATTGGATATTGGATTGTTGACTTCAATATTGATAAATGTACTTGGACTATGTATCTTTGTTGAACATTTGATGAACATCTAATAGAATAAGAATTTGGTTGGGTTTTCCCTCTTGTGGGGTTTTCCCCTGGTTTTTGACCTAAATCTTTGTGTCTCATTGATCTTGGTTGTCTTCTATTGTGCATATTATCTATTGTTCTATCTACAATTTCTTACTATTATTGGGTGATTGAAATTAATTTGGAAATGTGATTTATACTGAAAGAAGAAATTGTTAAAGTGTTTTGTACAAAATAGAGCATTGAAAATTAACATGGCATCAGAATTGAGGTGAAGGCAAGTCAAAGGAGGCAACATCAAACACCCCTTTGAAGAAGATCTTATCTATTGTTGAAGTTCATTTGAATTTATCAAGATGTCTACCTCATATTTCAAGATTGAGGAGAAGTTGAATGACCCATCCAACTTTTCTCCATGGAGGGCTAGGCTACATTTGACTTTGGAAGAAAATAATGTTATGGAGTATGTTGAAGGCAAGGTCTCTGAGCCTCCAAAAAGTGAAATTGTTGCTACCAAGTCTAGTACAAGAAAGGTGAGATCAAATCTAAGAAAATCATTATTGATTCTTTGAGAGATTGTTTGATCACTTATGTTTCAAAATTGAAGAAGTCCAAGGAAATGTATGATAAGCTGATTGGGATGTATGAAGTCAACAACTTGAGCCAATTCTTGCTTTGAAAAATCAACTCAAGGACATCAATATGAACAAGGGTGAGATCATTCAAGCATACTTCATGAGGATATCTCAACTCAAGGATCAAATTTCGACTATTGGTGAATTTTTATCTGATAGATAGTTGGTCTCGATTTCCCTTGGAGGTCTTCCTATGATTTGGGAGTCATTTAACACAACCATTAACAACAATGAAATGTTTCCCTCATTCGATGAGCTATCAAGGAAGTGCACTCAAGAAGAGTCCAGGATGATTTCTAGAGGAAGAATTCAAAAGCATGGAGAAGGAGAACCTACTACTTTTTCAACCCAAGCCAAGAAGAAGAAAGAGAAAGGAAGGAACTCAAATTGGAAGTCAAGAAATAAAGGTCAAGGATCCAAGAATAAAAACCAAGGATTCAAGAATGACAATAGAGGATTCAAGGACATGTCTAACATCGAGTGATACAATTGTTACAAGCATGGTCACTATGCTCTAGAGTGTCCAATAGAAAGAAATGCTCCAAGGAACAATAGAAGAAGAAAAAGTGGAGGACCTTCTACCCTAGAAGATACTCGTTGTCTGATGAGCCTAGGTATTGCAGTAAGAATGTTGCAACTCCCAGGTCTACCAGCTTTACTTATCAACCCGGGGTTCATACAAACTTGGAGGTGATTGTGCTACATACACAAGTAGAAGTGAAGGTACTGCCTATTCTCATTGTTCATCTGGTAAGATACCCCAGGGGTTCCAAGCCAGACTCCTATAGGGTCAGAAGAAGCTTGATTTTGATGGAAGGAGAGAAAATCTATTATAAGGGAGAGATACTCTACTGCAGAAATGAAGAAAAAAACATGAAATCCTAAATCACACCATAACCTAATTAACCATGGAAATAGCTAGACTAAGCAGAATTTCTAAACTACACTAATCTAATGCTAACTATCTAAGTTGCAGAAGTAAAAGAGAATAAAATTATCCTAAGGTGCAAGCAAAGGAAAATAAGCTAAGTTTGTGTTTAAGTGGAAAAATGGTTGGAGATCAAAATTGGTCAAAGGAGGACATGAGGGAGCAACAACGCATAAGAACCGTTGGATCAGGCGGGTGAAAGGAAATTGAATGGCTGAGATAGGATCGCAGGAGGGTACATGGGTAGATGGGTGAAAAAGGTTAACTATCAAGATGGATGGTTGAGATTATGTCGTGGAGGTGAAGTCAAGAGATGGATGGGTGGAATCAATCGACAGATGGATGACAGAGATCAGCCAGCCAGTTGATGATTGGGTAAAGTGGTAGTCGTCGGATCAGATGAGGTAGATTGACGGTGGGAGTTTGAGGCGATAAAGTGATCAGGTGATGCGATGGTCGTCAGATCAGGAGACAGATCAACGATGGAGATGGGAGCGCTTAAAGGAATGTGTAGAAATAGGGGAGTGGGTTTAGACGACAGTAAGCAGTATATCGTGTGCCCTCAAAGTTGTAAGTGGTTTCCTAAAATTTTATGTGATTAGCCTCCTCGACTGACACGTAGCATGGGGAAACCACCAATTTTGTGTGTCCTCAGGTGGATAACCATCAGACAGAAATCCATGTGATATTGCACAAAGGTTTTTGGATCTGGCAAGGTAGATCAACTGTGAAGGTTTGACTGAGCTGGTGGTGAGTAGGTGCACAATAGTCGTCGGATCTGATAAGGCATATTGATGATTGGGATTTAAAGTGCCCAAATTCAAACACTAAAAGTGAATTCAGGTTGTGAATGGTAAATTTTGCTGTGTGAGGCGATCTACGGTTAAAAACCATTTGAAGGAGAATGACAGGGATGTGAGGGAGATCAAATGATGGGAAGGGAGTGAAAGAGAAGATGACCATTTAAAGGAACATAGTGATATGAAATGAGATCAGTGACTGTGTTAAACAACAAACTCCCTGTGAAAACCAAAACCCTAGGCTTTTGGGGTTGCTGCAGGGTTTCTTCCTCACGGCATGGTCCCAAAGGGAGGAGGTGAGGTCGATACACTTGTGGGAAACCTTGTGGATCTTTCCTTTGCTACCATGCTAATTGAATGAAATAATAAATGAAGAAAACTGAAACACAATTAATTTGTTCTACCTTGCTATAATGGAAATGTAGCTACTTAAACAAATAAACAGAAAAGTAGGAAACCGCTTAAGTACATGAACGTAACAAGAAAGTTATGCTATCATGTTGTAATGGGAATGAACTTACTGAAGTAAATGAATAGAAATCTATGCTACTTAATAATACAATAAATAGGAGCTTTGGTTGCTAGGGTTGGGACCTGACCCAAGAGCTTCAACCCTTTGAGTTAACTTAGTGCTCGCTTAGAAGAAAACTTATCTTCATTATAAAAACACTGTATTACATCAAGAACTGTTACAGGTCTAGTTCTACAGCCAAAAGTTCGAATTGTTTCTAACTCTTGTAACTGACTATTGGTGCCTAAAAAAACTGAGGTCCTAAGCCTCTCTATTTATATATCTAAAGTCTCTAATGACTTCCCTCAAAATTAGGGAGGTACAATGCCCAACTTAATGAGAAACTTGTGCTTTCACTTTCACTAGCTCGACTGCCTTCTAGTAGGGAGGCTTGGCTACCAAATCAAGATAAAATTGTACTTTCACTTGCTTGGCTGTCTTCTAGTACACCTAATTTGGCTGCCTTCTAGTACTCCTAATTTGGCTGTGTGTACTTTCAGCTCATGGAGGGATATTCGAATGGAGGGGTAGTAAATGAGGATGATTTACCTCCCGTAATTCCTCTCCCTTGTCCCATCTGAGTTTTTACCAAGGATTTTACCATAGTTCCTTGCTTTTACCTTTTATCCCTACATTTCCCCTACTTTTATCCTTTATTCCTGCATTATGTGCACATTAGACCGCAAGTAAAAATATCCAACTCTAACTCATATCATAAGAAAAATATAATAAAAAGTATGCAATAAGTTGTGAGAATAGTTGGTTTGACTAAGATAGGAGGTTAATTGAGGTCAATTAAGGCTCATATAATTATTCAATGATGAGGCTCATCATCATCCTCCAAAGAGATCAAGGAATTAAAGGTATGATAATAATGCAACCGAAAATCAATCCGAATATTTCTTGTTTATGCTCTTTCTAGTTCCTCTCCTCCATATTTTTTTGATAGCTAGTTGGTAGATAGTGGGGCTTCTATACATGTTAATAACTATAGATAAGTCTTCTCAGACTTGGTTGAGAGGGAGTCTGATTTGAAGATAATACTTGGAGACAATTCTACATATCTTGTGAAGGGGTTTTGATTTGTTTTTTTTCATTTGAATTATGGTCAAACTATACATCTGCATGATGTCTTATAGGACTCGGGACTAAAGAAGAACCTTGTCTTAATTTCTTCGATGGAAGACAAGGGATTTAAGGTTGCATTCATTAATGGGAACATCCTTTCTTGGCCAAGGTGAACTAGCATGAGAGATTCCTTCACACTTGGGACTAGAAATGAAGGCCTATGTAAATTTTGTGGGAGCCCTGTTCAAGCCTTGGTTCATGATACTTCTCATCAATGTGAGTTGTGGCAAAAAAGATTCACTCACCTTCACTATGAAGCCTTGCCTAAGGTGAGAAATATGGTTTTTGAAATGACCAAGATTCAAATAAATCATGATGGTGTTTGTTAGGGATGTGAAAGTGGAAAGAAGGTGAAGGGATCATTCCCTTCAAGTAGAAGCAATACCAATGGAATACTTAAACTTATACATTTTGATCTGTGTGGACCCATGCCAATGACCTCTCTTGGTGGCTACTTGTACTATATAATATTTGTGGATAAATTCTCAGGACTTGTAATTTATTCTTGAAGAACAAGGACCAAAAATTTGATATGTTCAAGGAATTCAAGGCATTGGTGGAAAATCAAACCAGAAAGAAGATCAAAATTTTCACGTCTGCTAATGGATGAGAATTCACTTCAAATGAATTCATTGACTATTGCAAGAAAGTTGGAATCAAGAAGGGGACCATGAAAGGAAGAATAGGACTATCATAGAAGTAGATAGAGCCATGTTGCATGATTAAAGGATGCCAAAGTTTCTATGCGGAGAAGGTGCTAACATTGATGTGTATGTTGAATATAGGACTCTTTGCTAAGCCTTGGGTGACAAGACTCTCATAGAAGCTTTCATAGGTTTAAAGCTTGAGGTTGTACACTTGAGGATCTTTGGTTTCCACATTTACTTTTATGTGCCAAAGGAGAAGAGGACCAAGCTATAAGCAACAAGAAAGAAAGGTACTTTTGTTTCTCACTATGAAAATTCTAAAGCTTATAGAATATATGTACTTGGTCAAAGGAGTATAGAGTTTAATAAGGATGTTACATTTGATGAAAATGTTTCCCTTGGGAAAGAAAGGGACACTCCTCCCCGTGTAAATGTTGAAAGAAAGAATGATGCCATGGATGTACAAGAAGATCCCTTATGCCTGAGCTTGAGCTTGATCTTGCTAATGATCCCTTGGAACCCATGGACCCCTTGTATCCCCATCCATGTGATCCTCCACCATTATGGTTTCATGACACCTTACATGATGTTAAGAGACATGTTGTTGCAAGAGGAATCTTTAGGGAAAGTAAGAATCCATGCCAATATCAAAGATATGTTGTAGCTATGGATAACATTATACAAGTTGAACCATGCACTTTTGAAGAAGCATTGAAAGAGAAAGTGTGGAAGGATTCTATGGCTGAAGAATATGATCCATTATGAAGAACGATGTGTGGGAAGTGGTTCCAAGATTCGAAAGAAAGTTTGTTGTAACTTCTAAATAGATATACAAAATCAAGCATGGTGCGGATGGAAGTATCAAGAAGGACAATGTGAGATTTGTGGCTATAGGCTTCTCTTAGAAAGAGGGAGAGGACTATGATGATATTTTTTCACTTGTTGCCCGATATAATACCATATGATTTGTCATTACTCAAGGATGGAAACTTCACCAGATGGATGTAAAGACTGCATTTCTGCATGGCATTCTCAAGGAAGAGATATACTTGGAGCAATGACATGGCTTTGAGGAGCATGACAAGAAGACTCATGTGTGCAGGTTGAAGAAATCCCTTTATGGATTGAGGAAAGCCCCAAGGGCTTGGTATGCCCACGTTGATAGCTATGTAATGAATCTTGGATTCACTAGAAGCAATGTTGATTCAAATATATACTTCAAAGTCATCCAAGGTATGCCCCTGATTTTGGTATTACATGTTGATGATTTATTCTTGAAAGATGGAGAGCCTCTTATTCTCTAGTGTAAGAGAGCGTTGGCCTCTAAGTTAGAGATGAAAGACCTTGTTTTGATGCACTACTTCTTGGGGCTAGTGATATGGATTTAAACAAGAACGCAACAAATTACATATATAACCATAAATACAAGGATGCAGTAGAAATAACACTTCATTTCATTAATATCAAATATTGAAATATGCTTACAAATAGAATGGAAATAAGACTAGCTCGGGTGATGGTAGCTTATCTTCGAGAAGAGTTGTGGGGGCTACACACCCTTGAACTACATTAGAATGAGGTTCAAGGGCCTTTTTATTTTTGAAAAATAAGAGAAAACCCTAAACAACCAAAACCCTAACCCGAGGAGATGTAACACCAAGAGTTTATGGGTCCCGTTGGGGTGAGTTGGACAACCAACTTCCTGGGGTCGCGACTTGGTCATATTATCTTCATTTGACGTGCATGATAACCCATTGGAAAGATCTCTCCAAGGAATACGAAAAAAAATAATAATTCAACAAAAAAGTTTAGGACCTGAAAAGCTACTAAATATAGTAAATTGTGCTACAATTAAGGAAACTAAAAAAAATAAAAGAAACAATGGTGGGGTCCAAGTGGAATTGGGGGGTGGCCACCAATATGGGTTAGTTGGTAGAGCGTTTAGGAATATTCTTAGGTTGAGAACTAGAGGGAGTTTGAACAATGAGACGGTTTGAGTGACTTCTCGTGACAATAGGGGAGTGAACAATTTTCGTTTTATGATTACCCTTAGCCACTTAAAGTTGGATTTCCCTCCTAGCTTCATTTGTTGACAAGCCTCTTAGACCATATGTCAATAAGGGGACATGGCTTGGACTGAAGTTCTTCACATAGCCTAAGTAGTTTGAATAATCACTCATGACGAGTTTAAATGATTGGTTAGCCTTGGATTCTCCTCCAATTATGAAGGAAAGAGAATGGGGAATATGCTATAGTTATCCTAAAGTTATATATGTATGTACACCTAAAGCTAATGTACTATGTTACTATACCTAATCTACAAGTTAAATAATTAATAAGACTTAATACATTAATAAAGTTAGTAATTAATGTAAAACACTAAATTACAATAAATAATATAGAACTTGTACATGAAATATGATACAAAAGGAATGAAACTAGGAAGTGCTATAGCCCATGATAATAATAAAGAATAATATTTTATTTGTATAATACTGAATATTCAAAATACTACCTAAATAACTAAATTTAAATTATATATAAAATTATAATTTAAATATTGATAACTCTTAATATGAATCTTTGTAAACTACAGAAAACTAAACAAACTCCAAATCATCTAAACTTGCTTTCAAATTTCACATCAAAAATAAAATTCAATGCACATATATGTAATCACCTAAAGCTAACTTGGCCAAGGAAAAATTTAAATAACCTTAACAATTTCTATGAAATAGTAAATCTCATAGCACTTATATGAAACAATTTAGCAAACAAGCAATAAGAGACTATGTAAACACATAATTTGTTATAGTGGAAGTATTAGTCCCACTTGACAAACAAAACACTTACTACAAAGACCTAAATTCTAAAAATTCTTTCTGAAAATTCAGACGCAAGTAATGGACAGATCAACATTATCCTTTCAAACTTTTGACATAAAAGAGTAACATGGAATAAAGATATAAACATGACTAACACAATAAAAAAAGATGCAATCAATCAATGTTGATTTAAAACTTGCAGTCATGCAAATAACAACATTATTTCTTCACAATTTCCCAAAACACATGGTTATAATAAACTAGATAAGTAACCTTGGATCTCAAGCATGATATATACAATTAAGCATTGGATTGTTGAATTTGTTCAAATAGTGAAACAACTTACTGTAAGTTATCACAGGTTCCACAATCACTCCCGCATAATTAATATCCTTCCTCCCATTCTTTCAAAAATTTGAGGGTTTATATGAGCAGTGGACACTCTAAAGGTGAATCCTAGAAAATAAAAACAATGTTTCCGAAATAACTTTCACAATCTAAGTACTATGACTTCTTGGGCTTAATTATAATTGTCTTAAACAAAAATAACATAATCAACTAATAAGGTATCCATAGTGATTTGAAAACATTGAGCTAAATCCAGAGTAATTGTCCTACTGAAAACCAATACCAGCACCTAGAAGATAAGGAGTATTGGTTACAAACTTGAAACATGAAATTAATAATTGCTAATCATATTAGAAATTCATAATTGATAATCATATTAATATAGAGCAGCTATAGAATCTCAAATTTTGTAGCTAGTCTCAAAAATAACAAACTAAATAAAACAAATAAGCATGCCTTGCCAAATGTACAACTTGTAAATAAACAAATGACATCATATTATTTGGCAGAAATTTGAGTATGAGGATCTGAAGTTATAACTATTTTGACATTAGCAAATTTGATGATAATGTAAGTATTTATAATAGTTTGGAGATTTTTGTAGTGAAATTTGTGGGATTGAAATGTAAGTATATGATGACTACCACTTTTGTTCCAACTGAGAAGTCTTTTTGTATAGTTGATTGTCCCTAATATTATTCATCAATCTTAATTAGTCGTTTTCTTATTGAAGTTGCAGAATTTTATGCTCCCAATACGGAACAATAATAATATAATGTTGCTACCAATACATACCTTGGGTACATACATTGTTATAATATTTATATTGAAAATGACTATCACAATTATTATCATTATTCTAAGTTGGAGTATTACCATTAACAGATTCATAAATACGATGTGGTTGAGACTTATTTTTCTTTAAAACATGCTCATAGAAAGACTAGACATCAACATGGAATTCTTTAGCTGGGACTTTATTTTCTTTGTTTCTCTTATCCCTAGATATTTTTAGAGCTATCTATTTTCTCTTAATTCTAGATTGAGGGTTGGGACCTCGCTAACCATTTTCTTCATTGTGTGTAGGTTTAAAATGGAGATAATGATCTTATAGGGTTAGCTCAATATCATCTTTGAATTATGTCCCACTTCAATGTGCTAAAATTATGTTTTCTTAGCCATGTTTCGGATTACATGAGGAGTGTCAAAACCCAGGTTTTGAGCATATTTTCCTCATATAAATTTGACATCTGAATTTGACAAATTATCAAGGCCAAAACCATCAACACCATGAGACTTAGCAAGTCCAAAGCCACTAGTTGAAACCCTATGATGGTTTTCCTATCTATCATTAACCCGAGGTTTTTAAAAATCATTTAGATACAAGAAAGATTTATGGTAGTCCCTAGACTTAGCCAAATAAATTTTAGCCAACATACAAATTAACCTGTGATAAAATAAAGATAGATTAGCCATTTTATATGAACTTATGTAAATAAAATGACAGATTAAGCTTAAAGCTCAAAAACACAATTAGCAAGGAGAAATGATACAAAAAAAAAGAGTGTATCTACATTCATAGGTGATAAAAAGCCAAATAAAATAAAGAAAATCCTACCATTTGGTCTTAAGGGACTAAACATACATAACTTTCACCTCATAAGTGTAATTTTTTGAAACCAAAAACTCTACCAAGGGATTTCATGCACAAGATGATTTTTGGACAAGTTCTCACCATCAATAGGAAGATGGGCTGCTTCAAAACTAAAGCTTACATTTATCTGCATTTCAATATCATCAACCTTAGCCTTTCAATGATTGTAGGTAGAAGAAAAACATTGAACACATCATCATTGTAACCCTTAAAACTTTGAATACAATATCACCACCCACCCTATTGGAAATGAGCTAGGTATTCCTCATAAGACTCTATAATCTCACCACCAATAATCTTGGTTCAAAATATAGGTTCCATGAGAGGATTCGTTCATATAAGGCAAAAAAGGGTTCACATAACAAACCCTACCCTTATAGAGTGACATGTAATTTGAAACTTGAAACTTCAACAAAAAGAATGTGGTATAGAACCTTAGGGCATGAAATGACTAACTGGCATGAAATACCAATTGTACAGTGTGATCATGATAGGAGTTCAAAGTAGAAACAAAACTAGGAAGTGTGAGATATTCTAACCATGTGATGAGTAGTCAGTTGTCAAAACCAATGCTTCCCAACTCACATAAACAAAGCCATGTCATTATGTATCCACAAGATTTTCCCCATTTTCCCATAGCTAAAACTATTGCATGTACACACATAACTAGTGGTTGCTAAGTGTCAACTCTAGAAATTATGACTTATCACTTGCACAAATGCATAGGGATTTCTCATTAATTATGAAAAGAAACAATGTGTGGTGTTAAATTAAATCAATTCAAACCAGAACCATTAACTGTCTAGAATATAAATCCCAAGGTTTAAAAATACTAGGTGGTGTCATATATATAATTTGAAAGGTTGAAAATCTTAATAAATCATGGAATATGAACAAATATAAAATGGAGACACATGTTACAAATTATAACAAGGTATTAAAATAACCAACTAATTCATAATCCAGAAATATCCAGAACCATATTGTATACAAAATACCATGTCATAAACATAACTTCAATACATAAACAAAGTAAGAGAGAACATAATAACAAAATAAATGCACCAAGTTCACATGTAGAGTTGATTCAACATATTCTATAACATCTTGAAATTACTCATATTAAGAAATAGAATGTGATAGCTATGAGGGTCTAGAGATAGTGTAACATTATGTATGTGGCAAAACAATCATCAACCAACCAATTGTGGTTAAGATTTGGAAATGTTCCTTTAAGACTAGGTGGTGTCATATAGTTGGAATGGCTGAAACTTTTAATAAATCATGGAATATGAACCAATATAAAATGGAGACACATGTTACAAATTATAACAAGGTCTTGAAACAACCAACTAATTCATAATCTAGAACTATCCAGAACTATATTGTATACAAAATACTATGTCATAAACATAACTTCAATCCATAAACAAAGTAAGAAAGCGTATAATAACAATATCAATACACCAATTTCACATGTAGAGTTGATTCAACATATTCTATAACATCTTGAAATTGCTCATAATAACAAAGAGAATGTAATAGTTATGAGGGTATAAAGATAGTGTAATATTATGTATGTACCAAAACAATCATCAACCAACCAATAGTGGTTAAGATTTGGAAATGTGCCTTTAAGCTCTTGCCCGATCATAATAAGATATTATAATGAATAGAAAAATATGTCAAATTTTAAATGAAATTAACACACTTATCACAAGGCCCGATAAAATCTCTATTTGGAAAAGTTAATTGTCAAACCAAGTTATAAAACAAAATAACAAAACTTGAAAATATTAGAAAAGAGGACATTTCATTTGAAAAATGCTAGGGGAATCTCTTGGGTAGCTATCCAAAATGCTATGATAAAACATGCATTAGTGCTTCAAAATGTATTTCCAAATTGGCAGATTCTCTATAACAATGTAAAATACACAGAAATTCTTTGTAAGAATGTAGAAAACAAGAATATACGAGCCACATCGAATCTAGGTTTCGGAAAGATAGAGGGAATATCTTCATTCCATCCATATTCTGATCCCATTACAACCTTCATAATTTTTTAGTGGCAAGATTGGAGAAAAGAAAAGGCCTCATTTATGTCAACAATTTAGAGTATAAACAAAATATACAAAACAATGATTCATCTCATCGATTTTAATAATTTATGCATTAGTTTGGTTAGAAACCACATCTACTCAAAAAGGATTGCGTCATAACCAGTTACTAAGAAGTGTGGGAGCTCTAATCTGTCAAAATGGCAAAAACCCTCGCTTCCTTTCCCTATGCAGAATCCCTAGTATATACCTAACAAACATTCCCTAGTTTTGTTATTCTCTAACTGTAACCAACGCCTGCTTACCCTCCTGCATATATTTGTACACAACTTTTAAATAGCCAAAAAGGATTTAGGTAAGCGACATTCAATGGTGTCCAAAATGTATTTCGTCTTATGGTAACCATCACATCTCTGATCCAGAACATAATTCTTGGCAGACTCTGGGTGGCTGCACCTCTGCAAAATCTCACACTTTGCTTGATAGCTGTGGTTGTAACGACTCCTCCACATTACATATACAAATAATATATTTTTTTTATATTACAAGGTTTGCATCATTACACTCGTAATTTCGAGTTGAAATAGATCTGTAATTTTCTATTAATGAGTTAGGTACCATCGTATCCATGATATCAGATCTCTGATTAAAGGTCTAACTGACGTCCTTAATTTTGGTTTAAGTGTTCATGTTCAGGTGGACTATATTAAATGTTTTTTGCACCACGGGGCTTCCAACCATCCTCCTACTATTTCATGCTCATACTACCTTAGTCACATGGCTTACTAAACTACATCTTATTGCTATGGTTTTGATGTTTATCCTGTCATTAATTCCCCTGCCATGACTGCACAACTCGGGACTCCCGTCTCATCGACGGTGTAGAGCCTGGTTCACAACGGTTGGACTGCCTCTGGGGTTGTTCACTTCTCCAGTTTGTGAAGACGATGTTTCATTTCTCTGCATCCTTCCTTCGAGCCGACTTTGGTTCCGCATCTCCTCTTATAGACCTGTTCGGCTTGTCAAACCAAAGCTACGATGTGGGAAGAATTCATAGACACATGGTCATGGTTTGCTTTCAGGCGAGTATTCATCGAGTGAGATAAATTCCCAAAGCAATCTCTGTTATAATTCCTTTGCAGTTGATGCATGTGCTTAAATTCTATTGCCTTGTTTCTAATCGGCATTTGTGGTTTGATTTGACTTGTAGGAAGCTCGACTCCTAGTTTAGGGTTCTCTACTTTGCCCGATAGCGAGATTCTTTTCAAATTTTTGTCACTGAGAGCTTCTGGGTAAGATTCCACTCCAGTCTGGTGCTTTTTTTCCTGAGGGGAAACACCCCTAGAATGCTTGTGGTTAGAGCCTCTGCTCTCTAAAATTTAAGCTTTTCTTACCTGTTGAAAATTATTGCAGTCACTGCATGGTTAAGGGTTTATGGTTTTATGTGTGGTAGGTGAAATACCCATTTCTATTCTGAGGGGTTTACTTGTACATTTCCTCCATATGAAATGAGGGTTTTTCTACTGGCTACAGGTCGTGAGTTTACGGCAGCACCGATATTGTTATATGTTAATTTTTGTGTTTATCATGGGGTTTTACATTTCTTGGAACTAAGATATGTTGCCCACGTTTTACTCTGGTTTCTTGGGCTTGTAGCTGAAACGTTCCTCTTTGTAATGGATTCCGCTTTTCTTAGGTTATATATCAATGTCTGGTTTAATGATATCAATGTATGGTTTAATGTGTAAAAACTTATGAATTATATGGAAGCAATTTGCATTTCAGTCTATGTTTTAATCGTTTGTGACGTGGCTTCTCGAATTCACACAAGCTGATTTGTTCTTAAGTTTCCAATTCCATTTGTCCAAGTAGGGCTCGCTGTGGGAAACTTGATTTAGAGTTTTCTTTTAAAATTCATACTATTTATTCGTTTCTGTGTTGAAGTTGCTTGGTACTATGTCTTGCATGGTTACGATGTAATTGTTTCCATGTTCTGATTAATATAGAGCTTTAGTTAACTCATTCATTGGTTTAATCAAAATTAATGGCAAGGGGTTTCAATACCTTGTAGGGTTTAGGAATACTAGGTGGGATTTGGAATTGTTAATTGATAGTCCATTCTAAGAAATCTAGCCAGGTCCGCCTTAAGGTTTCTATCCCTAAACCCTTGCTTTAACAACCTCTTCTATGCTTGTTCTCTTTGAAATAATGGCATCTCGAGGTCTTATTCTTTTCCTAAATTATTTAAAGTTTCAAACAGTCAGAGAAGATTAATTCCCAGTTCTTTCTGCAGTATTCTACAATAAATTATTTCTTTTTCTTCTTGTATTTAAGACTAGTACAGAGTTGAAACTCTACAATAATCCTACATCAGTCAATTTTTCTCAGCACTTAAAAATACATCTCCATATTCTGCTTACTGCATTTATACAATAGTCATTCTTCCTGTGTTAATAGAACTGTAAAGATTATATTTATGCAAATAGTATATTCTAGTTTTTTAGGAAAATGCATTGTTTCTCACAGTTATATTTTACTAGTTTATCTGTAAATATCACTATATTTAAGTTTTCCTTTTATCAGTAAATAAAATGCAACCGAAACCTACTATTAACTTTTTCAACTATCACCTTAGCATTAGCCCTCTACCAATTTCTATTCACAGTAGAAGACACCTAATTCAGTTTGGTGAAAAAGTATAATTTTCAGAAGGTACCTCATATCTGAGTTGCATTTATGTAAGGAACTCCAAAGGTAGAGGTCACCTCTGGGTTCCATCGCTAGTCAATCCTCTGTCCATGAGATTGTCTTTTGAGACCAAATATCCCCCTAGATTTCTCACAGAACCTTCTATCTTCTGCAAGTTGCTCGCGCTCAGTGCTCATGCTATCTGGTCATCACCAGATGTAGCAAGTTTTCCCTTTACTGCCTGTCATTACAGTGCAATTTTTCCTCTCCCCTACTTTCTTTTCTTTGGAAGCTTTGCAAAATTAGGGGTGGTAGTTAGGTTTTTTCCACCAACTATCTTTTGTCAACTTCCTTCCCTCAGAAGTTACAAGATCTGTTGATACTTAAATCATTTCTTATTTTCAAAATAAAAATTATTACTCAATTCAAACAGATAATAACACCAATTATTCAGTTTGTTCTTACTGTGGTAAATAAAATATTTATAGCTTTTTGAGGACATTACATCTCCCCCTCCTGAAATCAAACATTGTCTCGATGTTTCCCGGCTACAAACAGTCCTGGATAAGCTTCTCTAATGAGTTGTTCATCCTCCTAGGTGGTCTCATCTGGCCCAAAGTGTTGCCATTGCACTTTAACCTGGGTGATGGCTCGTTTCCACAATGTTACTTCTCTCTGATCTAGTATATTCAGTAGCACAACCAAGATTTCTCCTTCTAGCTCGACCTGTAACACACAATAATTTAAGTCAGTTTTTCCTTAGTAAAAAAAAATTGATTAGTCTATCTAGGATACTTTCCTACCTGTATGTCCTACCAACTGATTACGTGCTTAGGATCATAAACGTATTTTTTTAATACAGACACATGGAAGATGTCGTGGACTGGAATATGACTTGGCAGAGTGAGCTGGTATGCCACCGGACCAACTCTCGCTAAGATCTGAAAAGGTCTACAAAATTGGGGTGCCAGCTTGGCACTCCCACTCCATTGTAGTGTGCTCTTTTTAGCTCGAATACTCACATACACATGATCTCCTACTTGGTACTCCTTAAAATTTCTCTTTCGGTCGGCAAAATTCTTTTGCCTATCCTGGGCTGCCTTTAAATTGGATCCTACCTTCTTTACCATTTCCTCCATTTCTTTAAGCATTTCGGGGCAGGGCATCGACCTGTCCTCTAGTCCCCCCAGCTTGAGGGTGTGCGGCATTTCTGTCTATACAACACTTCTAACAGGCTCATCTACAGGGACCTATGATAGCCATTGTTGTATGTGAACTCGACCAAGTGTAGGTAATCTTCCCACTTGGATGGTTGTTGCATTACATATGATCTTAGCATATCTTCTACAACCTGATTCACCCGCTCTATTTATCCGTCAGTCTGAGGATGATAAGCGGTACTGAAATTTAGTTGAGTTCCCAATTCCCCAAATAGAGTTCTCTAAAAGACCAATGTAAATTTTAAATCACAGTCAAATATTATAGTTTTTGGTAACTTGTGCAGCCTAAAAATATTTTGCATAAAGATATGGGAAATATGCACTACTGTGTAAGTAGATTGTACTGGTATAAAATGAGTTGATTTGCTTAACTTGTCCACCACCACCATGATGGAATTGTTGTCTCTTTTTGACTTGGGTAATCCTATCATGAAGTCCATATAGATGGTTTCCCATTTCCACTCCGGAATTGGTAGTGGATGTAATAACCCAACAGGGTGCTGGTGTTCTGCCTTAACTTGTTGGCATTCTAGGCAACGTGTCAAATATTCTGCTACATCTTTTTTCATCCCAGGCCAATAATATTCCTTCTAGAGTGCAGTAATCATCTTTTGATACCCGGGGTGCCCAACATAATGAATCTTATGAAATTAATCTAAAAGCAAGCTTTTAATGCTATTTTGGTTGGGCACATACAACCCTTTTTTATAATTCAGCATGCTAGCAGCATCCATAGCATATCCTTGTTGATTTTCTTTACTGGTTTGGTTTTGAACTTGTTGTCCTATTTACTGATATCTTGAATCTTGTTCAGCTACTTTTTTAATCATTTCATCAAAGGTACTTCACCCCTCGCTGCAAGAAATCTCGTAGAGAAATTGTACTTTTTGACATAAAGTGTCCGCCACCCAGTTCTCTTTCCCTTTCAAATGATTAATATTGAAGTCGAAACCACCTAGGAAATCTACCCACCATGCCTGCCTAACATTTAAGGTAGGTTGACTAAAATAATTAGTCAAGCTGTGATGGTCTGTCAATAATGAAACTTTTTACCCATCAGGTAATGGCACCACATCTTTAAGGCATGAATAACAACTGCCAACTCCAGATCATAATTGAAATATTTATGCTCATGTTCTTTTAATTTTCTAGACTCATAGGCGATTACCTTTCTTTCTTGCATTAGTACTCCTCCTACCCCTTCCTTACTCACATCTGTGCACACCCCATAGTCCTTACCTGGATCAACTATGCTTAGTATAGGTGTGGTGGTGAGCAGATGCTTGAGTTGTTCAAAAATATTTCGGAATTTTGTGGTCCATTTAGAAGTTTTCCCCTTTTTCTACAAAGAAGTGATAGGGTAAGCCACTCTCAAAAATCCTTCCACAAACTGCCTGTAGTAACTAGCTAATCCCATGAAGGATCTTATGTCTGTTACGTCCTTTGACACTGGCCATTCCATTATGGTCCTTATCTTTTCAGGATCCACAGGGATCCCATCTTTAGTGATTATATGTCCCAAGTACTGAATTTGTTCCTTCAAGAAATTGCACTTGTTGTATTTGGCATATAATTGGTGTTCTCGGAGAGTTTGCAAGACTAATCTGAGGTGCTCCTTGTGTTCCTCCACATTCCGGAATATATCAGTATATCGTCAATAAAAATTAACACAAACTTGTCTAAGTACTAATGAAATATGTTGTTCATTAAGCACATAAAGGTTGCGGGGGTGTTGGTTAACCCAAAGGGTAACACCAGAAACTCATAGTGTCCATATCGAGTTCTAAAAGCAATTTTGGCTATGTCTTCCTCTTTAATTCTGATTTGGTGGTATCCTGATCGTAAGTCAATTTTTGAGAATATCATTGCCCTTTTACCTGATCAAAAAGTTCATCAATACGGGGTAAAGGGTATTTATTCTTAATTGACAATTTATTCAACTGACGATAGTTCATACACATACAAAGGGTCCCGTCCTTCTTTTTAGCAAACAAAATAGGAGCTCCCTAGGGTGACACACTGGGGCATATGTAATTTTTGTCCAACAGCTCCTACAACTGCATTTTCAATTCTGTTAATTCTGACGTGCTCATTCGATAAGGAGCTCAGGATATCAGGGCTGGCCTCGGCACCAATTCGATAGTGAAGTCTATGTCTCTCTTGGGTGGCAGTCCTGGTATCTCTTCCAGGAACACATCTGCAAATTCTTGTATCATTGGGATACTTTCCAATGTGGCAGTCTTGTCTTTTGAGTTGGAATAACCCACTTGGATGGCATAAATCTAACATCCTTTCCTGATACATTTTGCCAATTGAGAGGTGGTTATTGGCCGAATCTGCACTGGCCTCATAATACCTTGCATCCCTTGCTTTTCTCCAAGCTCATCCCTATAGCAGATAGTTTTTATTTTACAGTTTATAATGGACCAGCATCTTTCCAACCAGTCCATGCCTATCAACACGTCATATGATCCAAGGGGAAGTACTTTTAGATCTGCCATCACTG
Organism: Pinus taeda; assembly: GCA_000404065.3. Taxonomy (NCBI): domain Eukaryota; kingdom Viridiplantae; phylum Streptophyta; class Pinopsida; order Pinales; family Pinaceae; genus Pinus; species Pinus taeda. The sequence continues at coordinate 7,135 of APFE031589347.1, read as the reverse complement.
GCTAACCTGCTATCTTCAAGCGGCCGTTATTGACCTTAGCTATCACACGTCTCTTTGCCCCTATTGCGAGCTGTACTAGCCAAGGGTCTTTAAACTTAATAATTTATAACTTACATTGTTCCACAACCTTAAGAATAACATAGCTTAATGTATCTCCATGATCAATTAAAATAGTTATAGTATAATCAAAGATCCTACCTTCAAACTCCACCATAGTTAGCTGGTATTTTGCCTGACGATCTTTTAGAGCGGCATTAGTTCTCAGTGAACTATGGCCCACGTCGCCAACTGTAGATGCTTCATGGATCTGTGAAACCTATTCAATACCCTTTTGATGGGGAAATTTTTTAATGTAATGAGGCCCTCCATATCCCCAACATTGTACTAGAGGCCTTGTTGTCCCTTTATTGTCAAATTTTCCAGATTTTTTGCTGATTCTAGATTCAATGGGTGGCTTCAATTTGAGTAGGTTCTTATGAAGATTTATGTTGTTTTTCCCTTTGGAAAATCCTTTGTTAACACTTCCACGATTTCTTTTAGTGCTCCCAACCATCTTATTACCTCCCTTGTCAACCCACCTCTTTCCTAGAATTTGTCCCTTCTGCTTGCTTTGTTGATAACATATCCTAGCCTTTCATATCACCTCATCCATCATTTTTGGGCTATCAAACTCAATTCTTCCCATCATCACCAAGGGTAAACTACTGACGAAATTCTGTACCTTAGCCTTCTCCTCTCATATGTAGGGCACATAATGGAGTAACAAGGTAAATCGAGGGATACACTCATCCATTGTTTGTTGTCTAAGTCACAGGTCATGGAATTCCTTTGCTTTCTTGTCATAAAATCGTTCAGTCAAGCATCTTCCCTTGAAATATTTTTGAAATTTTTCCTAAGTTATATTTTGTTCACTTACCCATCATACAATCTTGACCTCTTCCCACCATAGGGTTGCCTTTCCTTGCAATTGGAAAATGGCCAACTGCGCCTTGAGATTGTGATTGTATTCATACAATTGAAAATATTTGTTCATGTTAATCAACCAAGCCTCAGCGTCCTCCTCCAGCTTTCCATCGAAGTGTGGCGGTTTTATTTTTCGGAACTCCCCTTGTAATTCTATTAACTGCCTTTTCGATGTCGGGTGCTCAGAGGCATTATCTGACTTTTCTTCTCAATTCTCTTCCCTTCCTTTTGACTTTTCCTGATCCGTGTGGTAGCCTTGTTCTTCTGCCATTCATAGCTACTCAGGGTTGGGGTTCGGCTAGTGCTAATTCTGGTTGTTAGACATGCTTTCCATGATTTTTTCCTATTCCATAGTTAATCTCACATTGTCCTCCCACAGGCCAACCATCTCATTCTTTAATTCCTAAACTATCTCCAATATCACAAGATTAGTGTTGTGGGCCTCCTCTCCTAGTTGCACCCATATCTCAAGATTAGTTCCAGGGCCTGTTGCAGGTCCCTGACCCATCAAAATCCTATGTGGAACACTGTTTGTTCTCCTCATAATCTGTTTTCATCTGTTTCCTGAGCTTAACACAGGTAAAAACAAAATGTTAACACAATAATTGTTTTTTTTTGAAAAATAGATAACACATGATCTGTTTATTCCCATTTAATATATTTTATAGAGGCCACATTTTTGTAACCTTGGCTCTGATACCACTTGTAACGACTCCTCCACATTACATATACAAATAATAAAAAAAAATTATATTACAAGGTTTGCATCATTACGCTCCTAATTTCGAGTTGACATAGCTATGTACTTTTATATTAATGAGTTAGGTACCATTGTATCCATGATATCAGATCTCTGATTAGAGGTTCGGCTGACATCCTTAATTTTTGTTTAAGTGTTCATGTTGAGGTGGAATATATTAAATGCTTTCTGTGCCACGTGACTTCCAACCATCCTCCTACTGTTCCATGCTCATACTGCCTCAGTCACATGGCTTAATAAAATACATCTTATTGCTATGGTTTTGATGTTTATCCTATCATTAATTCCCCTACTCTGTGCTGGTACGTGGCACGGGCAAGCCGTCCTACCGCGATTGCAAAACTTGGGACTCCCATCTCATCGACGGTGTAGAGCCTGGTTCACAATCCGACGGTTGGACCACCTTTGGGGTTATTCACTTCTCCGGTTTGCAAAGACAACGTTTCATTTCTCTGCATCCTTCTTCAGAGCCTGCTTTGGTTTTGTATCTCCTATTGCAGACCTGTTAGGCCTGTCAAATGAGAGCTACTATGTGGGAAGAATTCGCAAACACAGGGTCATGGTCTGCTTTCTGGCGGGTATTCATTGGGTGAGCTAAATTCCCAAAGCAATCTCTATTATAATTCTTTTTCAGTTGATGTATATGTTGAAATTTTGTTGCCTTGTTTCTAATCAAAATTTGTGTTTTGGTTTGACTTTTAGGAAGCTCGACTCCTGGTTCAGGGTTCTCTGCTTTGCCCAATGGAGAGATTCTTCTCAATTTTTTTGTCACCGAGAGCTTCTGGGTAAGATTCCACTCCGGCCTAGTGCTTTTTTGCCTGAGGGGAGACACCCCTAGACTACTTGTGGCTAGAGCCTTGGCTCTCTGAGAATTAGGCTTTTCTTACATGTTGAAAATTATTGCAGACATTGCATGGTTAAGGGTTTAAGGTTTTAAGTGTGACAGGCGAAATACCCATCGCTGTTCTAAGGGGTTTACTTGTACATTTCCTCGATATGAAACAAGGGTTTTCCTATCAGCTGTGGGTCCTGAGTTTATGGTAGCATTGATACTGTTTATATGTTAATTTCTGTGTTTATCATGGGGGTTTACATTTCTCAGAACTAAGATATGTTGCCCAAGTTTTATTCTGGTTTCTTGGGCTTGTAGCCGAAATGTTCCTCTATGTAACAGATTCCATTTTTCTCAGGTTATATATCAATGTCTGGTTTGATGATATCAATGTATGGTTTAATGTGTAAAAAATTATGAATTATATGGAAGTAATTTGTGTTTGGGTCTATGTTTTAATGGTTTGTGATGTGGCTTCTTGAATTCACACATGCTGATTTGTTCTTAAGTTTCCAGTTCCATTTGTCTGAGCAGGGCTCGCTGTGGGAAACTCGATTTAGAGTTTTCTTTTAAAATTCATACTATTTATTCATTTCTGTGTCGAAGTTGCTTGGTATTGTGTCTTGCATTGTTACGATGTAATTGTTTCCCTATTCTGATTAATCTAGAGCTTTAGTTAACTCATTCGTTGGTTCAATAAAAATTAATGGCAAGGGGTTTCAATACCTCGTAGGGTTTAAGAAGACCAGGTAGGATTTGGAATTGTTAATTGACATTCCATTCTCAGAAATCTATCCACGTCTGCCTTAGGGTTTTTATCCCTAAACCCTTGCTTTAACGACCTCTTCTATGCTTTTTCTCTTTGAAATAACAACATCTCCAGTTCTTATTCTTTTCCTAAATTATTTAAAGTTTCACATAGTCAGAGAAGATTAACTCCAGGTTCCTTTTGCAGTATTGTACAATAAATTCTTTCTTTTTCTTCTTGTATTTAAGACTGCTACAGAGTTGAAACTCTACAATAATCCTACATCAACCAATTTTTCTCTGCATTTAACAATACATGTCCAGATTCTGCTTACTCCATTTCTACGATATTCATTCTTCTTGTGTTAATAGAACTGTAAAGATTATATTTATGCAAATAGTAAATACCAGTTTTTTAGGAGAATGCCGCGTTTCTCATAGTTACAGTTTACTAGTTTATCTATAAAGATCACTATATTTAAGTTTTCCTGTTATCAGTAAATAAAATGCAACTGAAACCTACTATTAACTTTTTCAACTATGACCTTAGCATTAGGCCTCTACCCTTTTTATTTTCAATACAAGACACCTAATTCAGTTTGGTGCAACAGTATAATTTTCTGAAGGTACCTCATACCTGAGTTGCTTTTAAGTAAGGAACTCCTGTTGGACACCTAATCCTCAATGGGTTAGTGTGGAAGCCGAATAGACAAAAAGAAGTCCAAGAGACCTTGGGATGTGAAACCCAACGGTCAAACTATGTACTATAAATGTATATCTCTTTTTAATAAAAAATGTACTCTCATGTTTTATCCTTCAGATTATGTTGTTGCCCATGTGTGTTTAACATGGTATCAGAGTAGGGCGTATTCCTACCCTGCATAATTAATTTGAGCCATTTGCTTTATGGCCTTTCTGTGTAGGTTATTTCTGCCATGACTTCTACATTTCATAAATATTTTCTCAGCGAAATTCTAGTTACAACCTCTGTGATTTCTACAACCCTATTTTTACCATTCCTAAAATTGGTTGTAACTCCTTGTATCAGTTTTTCTACCTATTTTCCTATTTTGCCCATATTTTAGAACTAACACCCCTGACCTGGTATTTTCTCTGGGCTCTCTACCTTGAACACTGAATGCCGCTCCGGGTTTATTTGAACACTGCTCCATTATTATAACATTTGTTAGAACAGAACACTGTATGCATAACGCATCAATATTCCCTTCATCGTGTTATTTCTGAAGATCTAACTGAGTTTGATTCCAAAGGAGCCTTAGTATATTGGAGAGAATTTGTTATTGCAGGTGGGAAAACTTCCTCATTGCAAGAGGTTGAAGTTTCGGCTATCCAACGATACCAAGATGTTTTTGAAGGCCGAATTGTGTGAGCATCTTTAGAAATTACTGTGCCAAGGAAGAAGTCGATTTTTCCTTCAGCAAAGAGGCAGAGTATTCCTGTAATTTATTGGCTCAAATTTTCCAGTCCAAGAAGGTCGCCCTCTATTCGATTGGTGCCATCATTTTCTATAGTCTGATTTCTGCTTACCAAAGGGTCGAGTTTTCCACTGTCAGAGAGGCATGCACATTGATGAAGTTCTATCGCCCTTGGAGGATTAGTTTGGTGTTAGAGGATGGGGTCTTTATTACCAAATGGAGGATCAATTTATGTGGGTTGAGTTCAGAAGATTTTAGTGGGCCGTGGACTTTTCCTCAAATATATTTACACTAGTGTACATGGGTTGAGCATTCCTTATAACCTTTCTTCACATTCAGTGAGTCTTGGGTTGTAGCTGATCGCTGTATGAAATATGACATTTACTGAGCCTATATGTATCAGATTTGAGACTCATTGTTGTAGCTACTTGTCAAGAAAACATTGTACATTCACTACGGAAAAATGAAGATGAGTACGCAAATATTTGGAGCCTATGCTTTTGAAGAGTGCCTTGCTGGAATATCTTATTTGTATGGATGATATATCAAAGCCCCTTCTAGCAATTAATCACGTATTTAGCACTATACATTAGCATCTCAGAATTCTCGATAGCCAGGTGAAACTTCTCACTTATTTGACTCACTCCTATAGCATGATGTTAATGTCATGGCTTCCACTCCTATAGATATTAAAGAAATGAATGGGCATCATTATTTTTGAGCGAAATTCATAGAGTTTTCCCTCGTTGGTTTTCTTCAAGTCTTGAACATCATGGGTTTCATCGTGGACGTATTTGAATCATCATTTCTTTTGTTTCTTTCTAGCAACAAAAAATGAGAGGAGACCATGGCTAATGTAGTATTGTTCGCCCATCTAAAATAACTCCATCGAGTTATCCTTTAACACAATTTTTTTGTTAATGTCAATACTTCAAGGATTTAGAATCCTCTTTGGAATTTTTAGGTGCATAATATACTAAAATGGGCATTTCATGATGTAAGATGAAAATTCAGTGTTTAAATGTCAATTCATATGGACTCAAGGAAAAATTGCAGCTTGCGGCCTTGAAAGTCTCTAATGTCTAGCAGACTTGAATGTCTTCATTTATGAAATGTGCGGAGTTTGTTGAGACCTAGATTGTTACAGTGGAGGTTTCGGAAGGTCTATATATATACTTGTTACAGTGCCTAAAAAAATGAAGCCGACCTTGGCTGAGACCAACTTTACTATCATTTAAGTAGAAGTCAAAAATTGACTCATTACAATGACACTATAGAGAAGAATATTGTATGGAAGTTGGTCAAATCAAATTCTCTTAAAACTAGCAAGGTATATTTTGCAGTAGTTTTTGTTTTCGAAGATTTAATTCCCTTCTCCTTCAATAAGACAAGAGGATTGAGGACAAATTGGTGAAGATTTCGTGTATTGATGTCGTGAAAAGGCAAGGGTTTCTCAAGAACAAAGATGCCACATATATATTGATGATGTCTAGTTAAAGTAATTAAGGAATAATCAGGTTGTATTGGTATAGTAAGCAAGGTTTTACAGTTGCATTTGAGCATAGCATTGTCACAGTGTTCTTGTAGCAGTACACTATAACTCTGTAGTTGGAACAATCACTTCACCTTTGATACAATGTTTTAGCATTCAAGCGTACTGATATCAAATACCCATATATTGTATTGATCATTATCAAATACACAATTTCAGTGATATCATCATAAGCATAAAATTTAAGGTCTTCAACATTAACATAGCTTCATCATCTTATTTTTATATGGATTGTAATTGGTTCTTGTTGGTTGCACACTGATCATTTGTTGCACATTTATAAAGGATATTGTTGTGCATTGTGAGTGGGTATTACTTTTCTGCATTGAGTAGTAGTTGTGATCAATTTTTAAGGTGTAATTCTGACATTGAAAAAAAAATGGCCAGAATCAATGAAGTATTAGAGTTCCTCAAAACTCTGATATTGTCTACTACTCATGATACATTAAAAATTAGCAAAGTTTCTCTCACAAACATTCAGGTCCGTCTACAAAATGCATAAGAGAAAATTGAGTTTTTGCAACTCGAATCATAGCTACAACAAGAAGAATTAAAACATATGAGTTATTCTGAACCTGTTTCTATTCAGAAGATTGAAATAGACTCCCACAAAGCAGCAATTGTACATGCAGATGCAGAAACTCAGTTTGGACTTCCCAAGCCCATCATCAGACCTTGGGAACAACATGCCCACAACAAGCACAGAACTGGTCTTGAATATGAAAAGGACATGTCCTTTCATATTCCAGACTACTCAAAGCCCATTCAGTTTTAGAGTTCTGGATTCATTCATGACAGTTCACCTGCTCCTCATGACAATTCACATCCAACTGTTCCAGATTCTA
>APFE031589325.1:0-24911 GCA_000404065.3 Pinus taeda | reverse complement strand
CCATATTTGAAAACATGATATTTGTTTTCATGGCGATGGAAGATAGCTTTCCTGTCAAAAAAGTAAGGACTTCCATAACAATTCCTGCTATATCAAAAGGTACCACATCAAGTTCAACTGTATCAATAAAATGTGTAGTAATTGCAAAGCGCAATGTGCACTTTCTTGTAAGTTGTAAATTTGCATCCTTGCAAATCCATCCAATTGGATATGGCTTCTGATGTGGAACAGTCTCAAGTTTAAGCTGCTTGACCAAGTCTTCTGATATGATCTTTTCTTGCGACCCACTATCAAAAAGTGTGTCAATCTTAGTATGTTTTGAAATCACCCTCACATGAAACAGTTCAATTCTTTCTTCCTCATTAGGAGCTTGTACATGATAGTTTGAGGTACTAGTGCTGCCTGGAATTTCCATTTCTTTTCCCTTCAAGTTTTTCAAACCCATGGCTGTAATTTTGGTTTCATCACCTGAATCATCTGCTAAATCTTGTGGAGTAGATGTAGTAGCAACAGTTTTCTGTTTCCCTTTGGATTTGTTAAACTAAGGTTTCTTTTCAGGATGTAATTTCCAACAGTTTTTCTCCTCATGGCCTAGTTTAGAACAGTGTTTATAAATCACTTTCTCACTCTCCTGTTTGATAGATGCATTCTTTTTGCCCTTTCCCTTGGAGGTTTTCTCTTTGTTTTTCCCCTTAGCGGGCTTGTTCCTACCCTCTTTAAATGTGTTTTTTCCCCTTGACTCTAAATGGGTAGCTTGGACACAAACCTCATCCAAACTAGTAGGGTTAAACATCAATATGGTGTGTCTAAGGTAGTTATGCAAGCCACCAATATATTTCAACAAGGTGTCTTGGGTCTGTAAAACTACCCCTAACAAGAGAGCTCTTCTCCTAAATTCTTGGGTGTAGTCTTGGACATTCTGACCCTTAAGTTGTCTGAAATTTTGCGAGTTCATAATGGCTTTCTACCTGTGAGCAAGAGGATACATTTTTTTTAATGGCTAAGAGAAAGTCAGTCCATGTTAAGATAACCTTACCAAATTTCTTGATCTCCTCTTTGGTCTTGGCCTCCCACCAGACCAATGTTGCTCCATCCATTCCACAAGAAGCCAACTGAATCTTTGTGGCATCATCGTGCATATTCTGGATCCTCAAGTAAACTTCCAACTGCCTAATCCAGTTGTCAAGCTTTTCTGCCTTCACTTCACCATTAAACATAGGCAATTCGAATTTTACATCAAGCTTCAAAAAAGGACTTTTTCTAGAGGATCTATGTTTATGCACAGAAGAAGAAGACAAGGATGAAGAGGCAGGAGGTGACGATGGGGGTGGTGGATCACCATTACCTCCATGTCCTTTCTTGGAATGATCATCATCCTTCTTACCTCCTGAAGAACCCTCTCCTTCAAGTGGATGTTTGGACCCTTCTCCAGCCAATTTCTCATTTCTTTCTTGGTACAATATCCTTACCATTTCAATGAGCTCCAAGAAAGCCTTTCTGAAGACTCTTTCTTCTTCTCTTGGATCCGTGTCTGCAGGAATTTCTCCTTCCTGTGTAGACATTCTTGAACCTTCTGCTGAGACTCTTGAGGGTGAAATTGAAGGTGAAGGTGATGGCTCTCTGGCCTTCCTCCTTGACTAAGGATTCTCCAATTCTCTAGTCAACTGTCCTTCCCCTCTTTTAAGTTTCAACCTGGTAAGCATCAATACTTGCAAGATAGTTAGAAGATCTTTGCACAAAAAAAATCAAAAGACAACTACATGAGAGATTGACTGAAATATCATTTATCTACTTTGCAATTGTATAACAAGAGCATTTCGAAGGCTTCCTAGCTCGTTTCAGGCTCTACTATAGCTTATTTGACTACTTTTCATACAAAGAAACAACAACATAGCTCTGATACCAACTTGATCTGAATTTGAAACTACTTGAAAAAGGTTTGCAAGGTATTCAATTCAGTAGTAAACATGTTTAAAAGATTCCCATGTCTTGCAGTTAAAGAAACAAATGAAATTTTCATTGTCATGATCCATTCAAGCATAGCAGAATTATTTCCTTTTACTATTTAACACATCAAAACGAATTTGTTCTGCAAAAAAAATCAACCACAGATGCAAAAGAAGTTAATGAAGCAGTTCACCCCTCCTGGGCTACGTCTGTTGGGTCCAAGGCTCCCAAATGGGTTAGTCCTCGTTTTATTTAAATGCTCAAAATGAATTTACAGCTGAATAGAAGTCTCTATAGGTGAAATAGACTCTAAAATCAGATTCAGAACACATGAATCATTCAGGATAGACTGCTGGTTCACCTCTAATGGATACGTGCAACCTGAAACAGTTCTATCAATACTGGCCCCTAGTGGCACCTAGAACTTTCACAGCTCCAAAACCTGTGCAAATGACCTCTGATGGCTGAAAGACCTATGCCAATGGCTTCAGAATTTCCAAAATACCCCCAAAAAAAAAAACAAAAAAAAATCGTCTAAAACTGCCTTTCCTTGCCAGTTATGGCCATTTAATGATAACTGCCAGTTTCCCCTAAAAGAACTCCAGCTAACTTTAGTGGAGGCCAGTTAGCTCCGCCAAATCTGGGCGTCCGCCAAATTTGGCACCACCACAAAAAATTCTGCCAATTTCGCCGTAACCGCCAGCTAAACTTTTGCATGTGACCACGTGGATGGTTTGGCGGTTTGCATAGGATTCCGCACTCGGTGGTTAGTTGCTAGCCCTTGGTTCCTAGGCGCTTGGTCGTATGGAATGGGAGGGGCTGGTCATTAGGGGCTAGCCCCCCAAATTTTCCCGCTTGCCATAATTCAAGCATTAAATATAACCTCGTTCCATTGAATTTCAAGTCATATGGTGGCAGCATATTGGTAATATGTTGGAGTTGTGGTGGGTAGGTCGGGGGTTCAATCCACCACCCACCAAATTTTTTTACATATGTGCCCACCTTGCTTATGTCAGATGATGTCATCCTGGGCCACGTGGAAGCCTCCAGGCTTGCCACATGGCAGCCTCTGATTGGCCCGTCCCAATGGAATATTCCATGGAATATTCTGTGGAATATTCTTTTTTTAATTTTTTTTGAAAATTTAAAAATTAAGGGTTATTAGGCAATTTTGTTTTTGACATAACCTTCACATACAACGACCATTTTTCGAACCGTTTGTGGCACGGGAATTGGGAGGACGAGCATTATCCAGTAATTTAGGTTTAAGACAATTTTGACCACTTTCATTTTTGAGCATTTTTCGACACTTGGGACATGAGCCCTGGATCACATCCTCAATCTGATGGGCAAACTGAGATAGTAAAAAAATGTTTGGAAGGATACCTTCGTTGCTTTGTATCTGATAAACATACACAATGGATCAAATGGTTGCCTCTGGCTGAATGGTGGTATAACACTTCCTTCCATACAGCAACAAAAATGACCCCATCTATGGCCTTTATGGGTATCAACCACCATCCATCACATCATATTTAAGAGAAAATTCTAAGGTCCAAGCAATTGAACATCACATTGAACATCAAAAACAAGTCCTCTAACTCTTAAAGGATAACCTCGTGTTGGCACAGAATAGAATGAAACAACATGCATATCAACTTCGCAGTGAAAGAAGTTTTGATGTAGGTGATTGGGTATTCCTACGGCTACAACCATATAAGCAAATGTCCCTCAAGGAAGCATGACAAATTATCACCAAAGTAATATGGTCTGTACAAGGTGTTGCAAAAGATTGGTACTATGGCATACAAATTGGAGCTTCCTGCAGCATCTCGATTGCACCAAGTTTACCATGTTTCATGTTTAAAGAAGGTTATAGGCGACAAGCTCCCAGTTCAAACAATATTTCCAGAACTTGACGAGGAAGGAAAAATTATATTGGAACCGGAAGTAGTCACAGAAACAAGAACTCGACAGCTAAGAAATCGCTCAATTTCAGTGTATCTTATCAAGTGGAAGAACTTATCCGCTGAAGATTCCACATGGGAGGACGAGAATTTTATGCAGAAGCATCCAGAACTACTCAAGCATTGAGGACAACACTTTTTTGAAGGAGAGGGGCATGTTGGGTCCCTATAATACTAGTTATTACCCCATTACTATTGGATTTATACCCCTTATTAATATTTTTGTGCCCGTATTGCCCCCATATTATTATTAGTGTGCCCCATAGAATCCATCTATTGTTATTTTTGTGGCTTTATATTATTATTATTAGGTCGGCTAGATTATATTGTGATTCCTTAGACTCCTATATATAGAAAGGAGGTTTTTTCATTTGAATCATCCAAGAATTGTTCATTTATGTAATGTAAAGGAGGTTTCCCCCTCGAAGAGGCTGAATTCTAAGGCGTTGATCTATCTTTTCTATCTTTTCTTGAGCTGGTTTCATAACATGAGGTCTAGATGTATCCTCGTTGCTTCCTCCTTTGCCTTGTGGAATCCACTAGCTAATTTATGAATTCGCACTCCAACTAGTAGGTCTATCACAATTTCTAGCTTGGGAATGCGGTGACATGCTTCCTCTACCACTTGCTCCAGCTGTTAGTTCTACTGTCACTCCATCTTGTAGCTGGTATAGTGTATCCCATGGAAGGGCAGCCATGTTTAGGCCAAGTCCCTTGATCCAGCCAACCACAGCTCTTTCCTCCGTGCTTTCCGCTGTTACTACTCCTTTCGGCATGATGGTGTTAGCCAACTTGGCCTGTAGTAACTGTTCTGTTGCTGATGTACCTTTGGCACTGTAGGCAGCTACCGCTCCCTCCTATGAGGGTTGCACTTGAAGTTCTTGTAGCTATGCCCTGAGGGCCCCCAACACATTCTGCTACTCCATCAACGCTTCTTGGAGTGATTCCCTAGTGACCTCACAAACTGTGTGGTCAATGTCGTTAAGGTCACCCTTTGTCAGTGTAATAGGATTTCTATCTAGTTTTGAAGCCTTGGATTTCTTCCGTGGGCCTGCTGGTTCTGTACCACATGGTTGTTTCAGTTGTGTAGATGTCATGCTTGGGTTCGCACCTACTGTTGTGTCCTTTGTTCCCTATCCCGTGGTCAAGTCTAGGCCTCCCTCATGTGTCATGCTGGCCCCTTTTTCCTGTGCTATTGCTACTTTTTTGGTGGCCTTGGTTTGCTCTGTAGCAGCCTTCACTGCCTCGCAGACAACCCTTACTTCTGCGGCCAACTACTCATTGCGCTTCTGCTGGGCCAGCAACTTGGAGACATCCTTCTGTTTTTGTACCGCTTTCTTATTGCGCTCCACTAGATCCAAGGCACACCAATCAAGGGGCCATGAGTCGTGTACAAAAAAAATGGTATCGTCAATCGCGATGAAAGGAATTTTAGTCCAGTTCTATGTCAGATCCTTACACGCCTTAATATACACATTGTGCATATCCGCCTTGAAGTTTGTTGTACACTGTGGGGAAGAGGTGCGGCCTTCTATTAATCCACATCTAGATGCTCACCTCCATGAGCACCCAGAAGATATTAGTCTCTTAGATCCACATGGTGTCCTTTGTAGACCAGAGCAACGCATATTGGCAGCCTCTGGTAAGTCCTGTTCAATATGAGGAAACTGACTGTCCTCAGGAAGTTCCCCTATCACCAGTAAGATGGACAAGAGAAACCATATGTAGTGGAATGCCTTGCCTTGCTCCTGAGCTTCCTTACAATTGGTAAAAAACTCCTCACAGAGGAACTCAACCCAGTTGAGTTGGACCCCATCTGCACATTGTTCAGCCAATGTCACCACAAGCACTGGTACCTTGTCATTGCGGCATTTTCTCATCACCTTTCCAGCCAGCAGTTGGGTGGCTATGCACACCCCTTTGTATTTAATGCTATTGATGACATAGCTTCTCTTCTTCTTTTCCAATTTATACTTCTCTTTCATGGCCTCTACGAGCGCCAAATCTCCACTTTTTCCATCTATCTCCACGAGGTCCTTTCCCTTACAGGGAAGCTGAGAAATCCTGTGTATAATCTCCACCATGATGGGAATGGGCTCCTCCAACTATAAGTACCCATTATGTACCAGGAAAAACATATGTTTGATGACAAAGATCATAATTGGTGCATGGTGAAAATGCAGAATCCATAGTAGGTGGAGTAGCGCAGCCTTCTCCACGCCGCGCAACCATTTTTACAGTTCTAGTGATGTAACTGTCCCCACCTCACCTTGTTTCATGAGGTTCTCAGTCTGTAAGTGTTGGAATTTTTCGCCATGCATGAGGTCCCAGTCTTAAAATTTCATTAAGGGCACTCGGCCCAAGGCCGAGCCTTCGAACAGAAGTCCATCTGGGAGGAGCGGGGTTTGGATTGTGCTCTTAGTGGCATCTAGATCCTTGGGTACCTTAACTTTCCCTTTCCGCAGGGGAACATATTTAGGTAGTTGTGCTATAGCATGCACCATTTGGATGTCTTCTATCATCTCTTCATCTTCCTCTATCTCATCTACGAGGGCCTATAGGTCCTCCTGCTCATTATCTGTCTCAAGCTTGATAGCCTTGCCCTTTTCCTCCATGGAAAGTTTACCAAATCGTGGATTTCGTGGGGACATGCAGACTAGTGCCACTATTTTCTTGTCCTTCTTAGGCCTTGGCATCCGAGCTGATTTCAGGATTTCTGGTGCATACCCCCCCCCCAAGTGTCGTAGGGCTCTGCGCAGCTTCCTCAGCAATACTTTCGACAAAACCCACACCTCTCCTGGTAGTTGTCATCTTGTTCGAGCTGTCTGTAGTTGTTTGCAACTTTGGGGGCTAAAACATTGCTTGGTGCTCAACACTTTGTGCTCTTCGTAACAACTCAAATCTCAAAGAAACAAGTGTTGTCTTGTGGCTAGCCTTGGTAGCTTTATAGTGTCTTGTGAATTTGAATTTGACGATTTTCCCCATTCCGGAGTCATTAATGCATTCTCGGTTGTAGAGCATCCCAAATTTAGTTCTAACTTTGGGTCTTAATTGCCCGCTACTCGCTCCTCTTTGTCTTAAATTGGACATCATGTCGTGAACATTGACACCAACGATCACTTCCCAGCTCATCCGCACTACAGCGCAACCCCCTCTACGTGGGTACGACCCTTGTGACATGTCGATCCTTCACGCAACCTCCTTATCGCGTAGCTCTCTTATAGACTTTTTTATAGTCCCATGCTCTCTTTCAATTGCATAGAGCACTAAGACTGTGCTTCCTATGGCTAGTCAGGTGGTTGCACCACCTGTACAACACTTCAATTCACCTGCCCACCTAGTCTGTGGACACTCCTTAATTACCCTCGCGACGACCAGCGCCACACGTTCTTCCTTATGTGGTGCGCTCCCCTGGTTACTTTGTTTCATAAGGTGCAGTCATAGCCATGGTAGCAGAGTCACAAATTCTCAGCGGTAACCCTCCCATTCATCATTATGAGTGTGCGTACCCGGCTGTACTATTCTAGGTTTTTTATCAAGAATTTCTTCCTTTAGGTCCTTTTCCAACTTCATGACCTCTGCGTTCAGCAAAATACTCTTTGTTTGTAGTACCCAGTCTCTTTCAAGTTCGCGTAGTCTTTGTTTCCCTCGCCGAATAGCTTTCTGAAGTCTTACCAGCACACTTTCACATAGAAATGTGGCTTCATGTGCTATCCCTTTCGTAGGTACTATGTCACTCGGGGTCTTCTGTGCATGTTCTTCCAAGAGTACTGCCAGTTCTTTCGTTCGCACCCTTGGAATTGATTCTGTTTTCAGGGTTTTGCAAATTTTCCTATAAGCCCATTGGACCATCAGAATGCATAGATCCCAATCTGTACATCATACACAGTGTAGTTTTTTCATTACTTCGCACACCCATTTGATCGCCTCACCTTGGATAGTTGGTAGCGCACCCTCCCTCTTCTGCCCTTGCATCTGGTTCTAGCTTCCTACCTTGAGATAGGTGTGCATTGGAGAAAGCTACATGTTGTATGTCCGCACCCATTGGGAAAGGTGTGCACGCAAGTTATCTTGTTCCTTACAACCGGTCCTCCTTAGCTGGGGTTTTCCTAATCATACATGCATCATTGTTCTACAATCGCACCAGTTCCCAAGACTTCCTTGATGTGTACCCGACCACCTTGCAGGCATAGCGGGCACTGCCCATTTCAAAGTGTCGAACCATTATTGTTCAAGTACTGCATTTTCAAATTCGCTTAGAAATTCATCCACCATTGTCACTCCATCATATGTCGGCAACTCTCTTGCCTCTGTTGTCATGCAACGCAATGATCTAATCATTATGTTGCAATTTAGCGTCGTCATTTCATGCAACCGATTTTGCCATCACTCAACTTCTATGTCTGAATTCGAAGTGTAGGAGCTTTTGCACTCCCATGAAATCCTCCCATGTGTAGTCGGATTCACCCAATCTTGGTCGCACACAGTTATCTTGTAAATACAATCAATATCATCGTCACTATCATCTTCGTGCATTAGTTCAATGTAGCACACTCCTTCGACTGGGTCCAGTGTGACTACCACGCGTAGTAAATTTTTCTCAAAGATCATTTTGTGCTTCTTTAGGTTGATGACTGCATTCATATCGATGGCCCAATATATTCCTAACAGTTCGAGATAGGGATTGTTGTCATCGACAATCTCTATTACTTCAAAATCCACCTACGCGCTCACACCTTCAATATCAACGGTTACTCCTTGCAACCTCCCCATGGGCAAAATATTCTGTTGGTTTGCCATTCGTAACTCAATAGGGGACCATTGTAATGTGGACTTGCCCATGAATTCCCATGTTTTCTTCAGTAATACATTCGCATCTGAACCCAGATCTAGGATTACCGGATCCATTTCATATTCACCAATCTGTGCAATCAACCTCATTTCCCTTCTAGTGCGCAATGCATGCTTCCCCAATTTCTAGACTATGTGTGGTTCTCCTAACCCCGCACACTTGGTTATCAGCTCCTATAGTCCTTTGACTACCTTGTTATTGTGCAACAGTTTCATGCATGTCTCTAGAAAGGTAGTGAGCATTGAAGGATCCATTCCTGGCTCTAGTTGATCCTTACGACTTGAAGTGGAGGCCTCCATGAAGCTCTTCTTAGCTTCCATGAATGTCTCCTTTGTGTGTTCTAAGTCAAACTTGAGTTCCTTTGCAGGAGCCTTGCAAACCCACATATTTTCCTCTAGTTGCTTCCCCTTATCCTCTCCTATGGTCTTACCACTTCTGAGTATCATGTTCACATTTTGGTCTTCTTCGTGTGGTTCAAACCTCATCATTTGTATATTTTGAGTCAGAGGAGGCTGGAATACCCCTTTTTCATGCATCTGTGTGATCAACATAGGACAGTCTATTGTTTCATGATCGAACTGAGCACAATACGAACAAGATATCCTTGGTAGGATGGTATAATTGTGGGCATAGTGCCCTCGTCCTCTGCAATTGTAACAAATTAATTGTTCGCAGCCCCTTCCTGGTCCCATTCCTCCTCGTCCTCGACCTCACCCTTGAAATCCAATGCACACCATCCCCACAGCTGGGTTAAGGGCTCTTGTTTCGGTCTACATCCTATAAGTAGGGGTCTGATCCATCATTAGCTCATAACTATGGAAAGTGTGCTCATCGTGGCCTACCGACCTGTAGAAATTACAAAATACAAATGACAATTATCCATCATGTGTTTCCCTCCTATCTGACAGATCGTGCACCATAAAGCAAGTGCCACACTCGGCCCTTATTGTGCCTCCAGTCTCAACAGAATTGGCCCTCCTCCTGCCAAGTAGTGTGCAAACACTGGACAATGATCCTTAGCATGGCCCTGCCCTTTGCATTTTATGCACCATACTTCCTCACATGCCTCTGGCCGTGGTTCCATATCTTGCTTCAAACTTTGCATTTCCAAACACTAAGTCTATAGTTGTGTGTGGATTTGTTGAACTCCCAACCCAGGGTCTCATGTAATCTCATCGCCATTTCCAATGCTTCGGCCTGGGTGGAAATTTTCTACTATGACAACGTCGTCCCCAAGTATGGTGCCAGAGATGCTACAAACCATGCATGATGTTGTCCATTTGTCAACATCATATTGGCTTTGTGGATCGTACTCTTCAGCTGTTGATCTAGGTCCCACGGAGTCTCGCTTGGGAGCATTGCGATTACTTTAAACCCAAAGATTGATGGTGTCTCTGACTTTGGCCTGCTAAATTCTTTGTTCAGCATGGCCTGGATCTCTCCTATCCTTGTGTTTGGGTGGTCTTTAGAGTGCTTAATATACAATGTCAATGCATGAACTTGCAATGCACTCGCCAATGTGGCCTTCTTAATATTGTCATCCATGACACCTTGTGCTTCCCATACTGCTCTTACCACAAACCAGAATTGGTCTAGATCTTCATTCCCTACTCCTCTGAATACTGGTAGTTTAATCATGCTTTCCATATTGAACTGTGGAGATGGTGGAGGTGGAATCGATGGAGATGGAGGTGCGGGAGGTGAAGTGGGTGGCAGTGTGGGTGGAGATGGTAATTGTGGAATTCGTTGCCTTATCAAACTGACCACGCTTCTCAGAGGAACCTTCACAAGCTCGTCCTCACTTTCCCGTAAGGGTGAAATTAAGGGATTGTTTTCCAATTCTTTGCTACTCTTGTAGATCTTTCCACTCTGTGTAGTCCCAAACATTAATTTATTCGCATAACCCTTTTTTCACACAATAGGATCTTAATCCAAGTATACAAAGATCTAATATACTTACCTCGTGGTCCTTTGAGAAAGCATTGTTATGCCTCATTATAGCTCACAGCAGTGTCTATCGAAAATTCAGTGGTAAATCCCCCTATTATCTGGTTGATCCAATGGTCCACAGCTCGCACGATCTTATCTTCTGATGCCTCTAGCCTGCGCGCTAATTCCGTCGTCCACCCTATTAGTGTTTTGAGCCTACACCTTCCCTATTTGTTGGCTAACTTCATGATCCACTCATATAGCACAGAAGGAAAATATGAAAAGAAGATCTCATGGATTTCCATATACACGTAGCACTCCAACCACTTTTCCTCAGATACTTGTGGAGTTCTATTTCTTGTGTCGAGAACTCATGAATCTTCTTGTCCAACCACTCTTCAATTTCCTTCTTTGTTGGGTTCTAGTGGCATGACATCAGACATCCCTTATGCAGATCCTGGTCCTGAAAACATAACCATTTGTTGGCCTAATGGAGCCTGAACCAGGTTCAGAGGTGATTTAGCCAAAATAATCCCAAGACTACTGGCCCTTTCGATAATAGTCAAGGGTGCACAGACTGAGGTCTCACCCGAGGTAGTATGGGAGGGTGCTGGTACTAGGTTTCCACACCCTAGGGATGTCTTGATGAAGTTTCTAGAGGTTTGCGGTCCGAACCTATGCTCTCGCGTTGCTCCACGCAGTTGTCTATCCTTCGCGACCTGGGCCACTACTTTTGCACAGCTTTGTAAGGGGTGCAAATAAAGTACTACCCTAATCATATACTTACTACACTATTATATTGGTGCTTAACTTAAATTATGTGGGACCAATATTCTTATTAGTCATTCAACATTTAGATAAGTACGCATAACCATAAACAATATAAATGCATAAAGATAAATAGAAACATAGATGCACAATATTTCAAATCAAACTTATCTTTATTAGAATTCTTTTTCAAGTACAATCCCAACTCTACCCTACACACTCAATTGTAGGAGTCCGTGCACTCAGCTGTGAACTCTACTAGGCCTCTGCGCACTCAACTACAGAGCCTCTTACTACTACTACAACCCAGTACCCTTTTGATCCAACTCTAAGCTTGAACCATGACTATGCTATTCTATCTATACTTACCTTCCTTTACATTTAGAGCCTCTCTCTATTTATACACTCCCATGGTCCGTGGACCATGGGTAGGCCAACACAACTTTACATTAAATTACAATATTTTAGGGTGGACAACCCTATGACTCATCCTAGACTTTGCACTTTGTGCCCGTAATTTGCGGAGTCTTACAATACCATTGACCAAAACTTGGGCTTTGAGCTCTAAAAACATGTTGCGGGGGATCCCATGCTCAACAGTTGTATTGTCCACTTTCCCCATCTAATTAGTTTAGTGAGTCTAGACGAGTAAACTCATCGATCTTTTCATATTTTAAGAGTATGAAAAGGACTGCAAAAAGAGTGACTTTGTGCCCTATCTAATTAGTTTAATGAATCCAAACATGGAAACTCATCGATATTTTCATGTTTTAAGAGTCTGAAAAGGATCGTAAAAAGAGCGACTCTAGTTCACATTTGTGTAATTTAATGAGTCTAGATGAGATAACTCAGTGGTATTTTCATATTTAGAGAGTCTAAAAAGATCATAAAGAATGACTCCATGGTGGTCCCTTTGTCATATTTGTTAACCGGGTGCGACAAAGTTTAATAGTATACCAGGATCAGTTACTTTTTTGTGAGTTAATCTACTCAGTTCAGATAAAGAGAAACTTATGCTCAATAGATGTTGACCTCATTTTGTTA
Source organism: Pinus taeda (assembly GCA_000404065.3). NCBI lineage: Eukaryota > Viridiplantae > Streptophyta > Pinopsida > Pinales > Pinaceae > Pinus > Pinus taeda. The sequence continues at coordinate 12,404 of APFE031589325.1, read as the reverse complement.
TGAGTATGAGGAGATGGACTAAACTTGATATTCGTCATGAATTTTTCATGATTCACATGACGACAAACTCAATACCTTCATCTAATTTTAACGAGTCAATTGAAGAAAACTCAAAGTATCTTTTTTAGTTTAGTGAGCAAGGAAAAAGAGGTAAAAGAACTTCTCATTCCTTTTGTTATCACTCATTATTTTCCTTAGAAGTTATCAGAAGAAGGAAGCAACTGAGGTAACCACAAACCAATATTTTAGGCTTAGGCTCTAGCCAACCTAAGTCTAGAGAGGGCTCTCTATATGTAATTTAGCTTTGTTTGTATGGGATTTTAGGCTAGTTCTTAATGTTCATTGGGGTTTTGATTTTGAATTGAAGGTTGGGTGGTGGAATTCTTGGAGCAGATGGATAAAGCTAATTCTTCAAGCAATTAGGCTATGGAGTCAACAAATGGATAGCATAATTGGACCAGATCATTAAAGGGAATGTTCATAGGGTAGGCTAGGAAAGCAAAATGAAAATCTTTAGGCCTAATGGGTGAAGCAATTCTAACTAGGGTGAAAGGGAACTTAAGAATCCTTGGACTGGGATTAGAATGAAGAACAGAGGGTGATCATGAACAAAGGGAAATTAAGAATCCTTTGCCATAGACCAGAGGAGAAACTATGGAAGCTAAGGAACAGTTAAGAATTCCCTAGCTAAGATAGTTTAAGTGAAAACATTAAGAATGTATAATAGTTAAGACAGAGTGCATTTAAGCAATTTCTAAAATATCATTCCTTGCTATACATTTAGATTTTAGAAATTTACACAAAAGATTATGGAAAAAACATAAGGAAAAACAACATTGAACATAGAAGAATACTTATTTGTATTTCTCTTTACACAAGAATCCTGTAAAATATCTGATCTTTATTCCTTGATCCAGCAAGCCAATCTAGCCATTGATACAATAGAATTTTGATTTGAGAGAAAAAATCTATAGAAATGGAAATGTCTTGGAATACACCCTACATACTTTGAAATATGAAGTATATATACAAAATTGTTAACAAAATATCTCAAAACAACTTGAGATTTAATTTAGGAAAAACAAATATCTTCTTGCATGAAGATAAAGACAAATGTTGAACTGCTTCATGTTGTCCCTTTTCTTATGGTGTTAATGGTTGTTTCATTTTAGTTGGAGCCCTTGAAGCTGGCTAATATTTGCAGTATTTCTACGTTGGAATCTTCTTTACTTTCATCTTTCAACTAATACTGTTTGACCCTGCTACTCTTTGACCCCACTACTCTACTTTTACCTATTTCACCTGGCTGACTTCATTTACTGTGAAGTAACTTTATGATATAAATTTCTCATAGTAAATATGTCATTTTCTCCCACCATTCTGCATCAGGTAGTTTTAAATTTAGCATCCTTCTGTAGATTTCATTTGCCTCTGTGTATTTTGCAAAATTTGGCTTGGTGAGGAACAAAAATTTCACCTCATTCTCTAGGAAAAACAAGTTCTCCAATGTGTCATGTAACACTTTGCTTGTTGATAGGGCTTTAATGGTGGAAGAACTTGCTTGTTCCTTAGCCAATTTTCTTAGTCTAACTCCATAGTCCAACTGGGTCATGAGTTTGTCATTGACTACCATAGGACTAGGAAGACCCTTGTCCCTCAAAATCTAAAACTTAGCCATGAACCTATCAATGGCTATTTGCATGTTATGGCACTTCTTTTCTAAGCTAAGCATAAGGTTCCTTTTGGAAATAACCTTCCTGATCTCCAGAATGGCCTCAGTCATATCTTCTATGTCAAGCTCATGGAGCTCATAGTTGTTCTTGTTGTTGAGCAAGTGGATGAGTAGATTGGCACCCTCAAGTTTATCCCCCAATTCTTCCTTCACTTTCGGGATAGCTTCAGTGGCTATCTTCACTAATTTTGTCTACTAAAATATATCTTGATTTGATGGCCAAATATCATTGACATAGTCAATGGTGTTGGCCCAGAGCATTTCTTTGGCTTGTTCGAGTAGTTTCTGTAGTGTTAAATCCTTCTCCAGGATTTTGATGCTTTCACCCATTCTCTGGGCCTTATGTGTTTCTTCTTTCTGTTGAAGTTGGGCAAGTTTACATTCAGTTTCCAAACTTGTCACCTTCTCCTTTAATCGTTTCAGCTCTATAGCTTAGATAGATATATCTTCCATGGCTTTGACAAGTTCTGATGCTTTATTTACTAGTGTACATGTTGTTGTTGTAGGCTCAGTTGTTATTGGCAATGCTATGGCAGGTGGAGCTGTGGGTGCCAACGATGCTACCAGTGTGGAAGGAACTGCTGTAGATACTGTGGGGATGACAGTTCTAGAAGTTGTGGCCAAGTCACTTTGCTTCAACTGAATTAAAGTGTCCAACTCCTTCTCTGTCTCCTTGAGTTGATCATTCAGCTTCAGGACCAAGTCCATGAGCTCTTCATGTCTGGTTTGATTCTCTAAGACTTCTAGAGTTTGAGGATGATACAGCTGGGCTATTTTCAATTTTCTCTTAAGTGCAGCAATATCATCCTTTTTCTTCTTGATCAGCTATTCTGTAGCTTTTATATCCTTTGGATCGTGTCCCAATTCAATCACTAAGTCCTCTAAGGACTTGGTCCTTGTATCCTTGGCCTGTGAAGAGGCCTTCTCCAATTGAAATTGTGTTGATACATCTTTCATGGAGTTCTATAATTGGTGGGTAGCTATGGCCTTTCCTCTAAATGTGGAGTAGATCATCTCCCCTGTTTGCTTATGTAGTTCAATCTGTTCAATAAGACGAATTTCCTTTGCCAATACTTCAAAATCCACCTTTTTGAAATCTGATGCTACTCTTGGCTACTGAGTGGTTTGCTTGATGAAGGTCATCTGCATTTTCCCCTATTTAATATCAAAGGCTGACATTAGCCTTGTTTGATTAGTGGGGATCATCTTGAGATATTCGGCATATGCTTGGCCTTTAAACCTCTCATTTCTGGCTTTGATCTCTTTGTATCTTTCCTTAATATCTTAGTCCTTATCTACATGCATTTTGAAGGAAGATACCTCAATACTTTGCTACCTTTCAAACATCTAAGTTTATGAAGTGGAAGGCTCTGACATGTCTTAAGCAAAATTTCCACAAAGCCAGGAAATTGGTTTCTTAAGGTACAATAGGTTCCATATCCATATGTCCAAGGTCAATAGGCTCAAAAGCCTTTTAACCCATACATTTCCTATTAGCAGCCTATGCCTGGAAAATTTCAAGGTATTCAGGGTCAAAATCCTCCCTATGCTCAAGGTAATCTGCAATGGGGGAAAACTCAGATGCCATATGGCCAAAAACCCCCACTATGGGAACAAAACCCTTACCAGTAGGGATGGGCTCCTCCCTTTGGGCCCTCTTATCAGCCTCCCATGCCTTTTAACACTCAATTACCTTTCTTGGCTACACTTGAGTTGCCAGATGTATCATGCCTTATGAATGATCTGACTCTTCATTTTCCATACTAGCCTCCAGTGTCATCCAAGATACAAAGTGATTGCTTAAAATTCGATGGAAAAGCTAAAGAAGATCCTCAGGCCCATGTGATGACATATCACCTCTGGTGCTCATCTAACTTGTACATGGATGAGTCCATACATCTTCATCTTTTCCAACGAACCCTCATGGGTGATGCAGCGAAATGGTATATTGAGTTACCTCGAAGTACATACCACGACTTTAATTTGTTAGCCATGGATTTCCTCATGCATTTTTAGTTGCTAGTTCGCTATGAAACTGACACCTATTTGTTCACATCACTTAAGAAAGAGACTATGACACACATCTCTAATCACATCCATGAATGGAGATGTAGACGTCGCTTGATCAAATTCAAGATAGATGATCAGTTTCTCGCTAAATGGTTTACCAAATCATTCGTAGCCACAATTTCTCACGATATACCTATGGGTGGATGCGTCACTAAAGAGAAAGCCATCACTCATGCCCATCACTTAGATATGGTTTACTCCTAGTCTGGTACTTTATACGAGTTGTTACCCAATGCTCCGTGGCCATCATCCGATCCCACAACATCAAAGTCACTAGTTGTTCCTCCCGTTAATGGAGTTATTGGTTCAGTATCTGAAACCCCCAATAAAAATTCTTCCAAATAGAAGTTGGTCTTGAATGCTTCTCCTACCAGTTCATCTCAGAATCCACCTGGCCCTGGTAAAACCTTATAGATCTACACTATCCAGTCTACTACAGTGAACAAATCCTCAAAAGGGAAAAAGAAAGGCAAAGGCAAAGCTAAAGCCGATGCCCCAAAACAAGGTCCTCCCAAATCGTCTTCTGATGAATCTTTGCAATGGAAACCTATGAATCCCTACCTCATTTGTTAGGAGGATCACTACACCAAGGATTGTCCTCGATGATCCAAAGTTAGTTTCCTACTCAAAGGGACCCCTACTATCCTTAAAGAGCCATTTCCGTCTCAGCAGACCCAAATGGTAGACGAACACTGATCTGCTTCCTCTAGATCTCAAGTGTTGATGATGAGCACACCTATTAATGTGGCTACATGGTCAAAAGATTATCAAACTCCAGCTCTGACAGCTGGGAAAGAAAAAGAAGTTGCACCTTTTTCTTCTATACCGAGTTCTGGCCCTCTGGAAATCGAGCACCCTAACCCTGATTCCGCTATGCATCCACCCTCTCGAGGTGTGCTGTGGAAATCCTCATATAATCCCAATGCCTGAGCCACTCAACATTATAATATTGTTGAGGACTTGGATTAGGCGTCGTCGGCCATGTCGGCTCTCAAGGCACTCCAAAGTTTCCCATCGCAATAGAAATATTTGTTGTCAGCTAGTGGTGGCATCGATCCCACTAATTCTAATTTGATATGTTTCAATCTAGAGAACCATGTTCCACGACTCCCTCATCATATTGCCTTTCTTATTCGGGTAGTCATTAATGAGAAGACCATCCACTGTGCTGTCATCGATGAAGGTGCTTCCACCTGCATCATGTCAACTGCATGTTGGAAGGCTACTGTTTCCCCTGCATTGAACCAATATCTAAACACTTTGGAAGCTTTTGATGGGCACAATTCACGACCCTTCGGTGTCTTACCTAACCTTGCCATCACCCTGGAAGGAAAGATAGTGTAGGTCAAAGTATAAATTGTTGACACCAATCTCAATTATAATCTTTTGCTCAGCGGAAGTTGGACTCATGCCATGCATGCCATGGCCCCCTCCTTGTTCCACGCGATCCATTTTCCCCATCAATGGAAAATTGTCACTCTCGATCAACTATCTTTCTTTGCCTCTTCCTCCTCAGATGGCAATGTTCCATATGTTAAGCACTCTAGTGCTCCCTATGAGAGTGTTGGGGGTAGATCTCTTCAAAGATTCTGCCTTAATGGGAATTTTTTCACTCCCACCTCCTCACGTTGCCTTTGTTAACATGATATCGGTCAAATCTAATCCCTGGGTCATACCTGCACCAGATCTTGTTGATAGTTGGGGTGAGCTTATGCCGCTTAGTCCCACCGAAGTTAATTACATGGAAATTGTTTCGGCTTTGAACTCTACATCCTCTAATTTTCATATGTCGAAAACCTCTCTCAATATATACTATCAATCCCCCTAGCTTGGCTCTTTGGAATCATCTGATCCCTTAGTCGAAACCTTCCTCACTGGCGAAGGTATCATGGAAATCATGTCTCTCCAAGAACCACCTTGGATCGATACTCATCATCACTCTTTGTTCTTGCCTCGCTTAGTAGTCATGCCTACCTTTTTCGAAGAATCATGTTCTCCAGTGCTCATTGATGTGTCGGTTTACCCTGACATGATTAAGATATTTCAACTAAGGACACGTTTATCCCTTCATGGATTCAGGATTTTTCACCCTGCCCGAGTTTTCACCAATTGCCCATTATTGCAATGGGGTTTCCATCTAACTCGTAACCCTCCCTCCCCAAGGGGCATGGGGGAAAAGCCCTATATGAGTTCTACTCCATTATTTGGCCAAGTCGATGCTTACTCATAATGACAATGATAAAACTCCAGTGTCCTTCTATGTTGATTCATTACCCGAGTCCCAACATGGACTACCTCAAAAAGTACTATGTTTAGGTCATCTTGCATGGTTACCTATGTACATTAGTGTGTCATTCATTTTTGTATCGCATGGTTTTGTGTGATAGTTTTCAAACATCCTTCCTATTTACTATGCTTTTCTTGCTTTTTAGATGTCTGCGACTCCTCACGTTGGTATCATCGATGATGCTTGCCGTAGTACCTAGAACTTATCATCCGTGGCATGGGCTATCTATGACCCTAACGGTGATTTGATTGACCTTCAAGGTATCTTCCTAGGTCATACAACCAAGAACATTGTTGAATACAGTGCGGTCATCGAACTATTTTCAAAAGCCATCACTCTAGGCATCAAAGAATTGGCTGTGAACTTGGATTCACAACTTGTTGTCCTTCAACTCAACAGGCAATATTCCGTCAAGAACCCTCAAATATTATGAATGTATCTCCATATCCGTCTAATGGAAAGATATTTTGATTATATTACATATCATCATATTCCTAGCTGCATGAATACATTGACAGACGCATTAGCTAATTACGTGTTGGATAGACATTTACGAAACATGTAAAAGATAAGAAAACCATTTGTACCATAATAGACAGGAAAATGCAACATATATAGATAGATATATAGATATATTGATGGTGAGAATGTTTGATACATTAGAACCCTAAAAAATAATATGTGTGTCTACAATAACATCAGCAGCTTGCAAGCCTCATACATCTGTAGCACACAGGCCTCAAAAAATATGTAAGTGTTGGACCTAGGAACTAATCAGTATGGTGGTTGTGATAGCACAAGATAGCTCATGCAACATGACTCAACAGTTGGCGAATCTACTCTGAGACTCCCACCATGTGCCTCTGGTACCGACGAGGCATGTCTCCTATCTGAGCATACTCTGGGATACCATGATTTAACCCGTCAAGGTTCCTCGCGATCTCCTCTTAGTTATCACTCCCTTCCTGATATGGTGGGATAACATCAATAGGGTAGGGAACGTGCCTGGCTATCACGGACATCCCGGCTGGATGCTCTGGTCCAATATCTGCATAAACAAGAGAAATGTTATTATCACGCATATCCCAAAAAACAATTAAAAACATCTCAAAAATTAAAATAAAATTTGATTTTTTACCTTTGTCATCGAAGTTCCCTCCCTATGGTAAGGGAATATCTAGATCTCCACGGAAATTAGTGTCGTTGTATGGCCAATCCTCCACGAAAATCTTATGTCATCGTGGCCATGAGAAGAATGCAGGTTGGTATGGCATGTGCTAACCCCCAGTGATCCTGGGCATCAAACAACTCCAGCAGGCCATCTGTGGATCGCGTGGCATAGGAGGATCTACCTTAGTCAACTAATACTGGAATAATGGCACTCGTTCCAGGAAGAAGGTCACAAGTACAGATTCGAAGCCAAATTGCTTCATATTCCCCACCTTGGTGTTGATGCCTCGAAAATCGTTGCAATAACATTTTGGGATAACCACCCGGTCCGGACCTTAAAAGCAGCTCCTTTTCTATTTGGTGTGGTGGCTCCGACTGTTCATCTAGGTCCAGTTACCTTCTCCCTATTGCTATTGGTTTATAATGTATCTTTAACTACCAATAGACAGGGACATCAGATCACTTCTTCTTGCTGATCAGGCAAGAGAATGACCCTTAAGCTGATTTGGGTTCAGCCAAGCCACAGCTAAAGTTTTGCCTCTTTGATAAGAGGACTTAACAGAATGTATAATTTTCTCTAAATGCAAGATTATTCTATGATGCAAGCAAAAGAAACTAATCTAAATCCTATCTTAATTAGGTAGTTATAGATCTAACCCAACTAAGAGCAAGATAATCAAAATATTGGGATTTAAATATGTCTTGTTTATTATGAATATCAAGTTAATGAAGTAGTTCAATTAACTGATATTATGGTTACCAAAACACATTCTATTGAGACCTTAAAAATTGAAATAATAAACCAATAGCATTCCAGGAAGTAGTTCACTAAAATGATATTGATTATCAAATCAATAGATCCAATAATTGAATAATGATATGTGAAAATAGTTCACAACACATTACCATTCAATAAATCAGTTTCGTAAGACAAATTTGAGAGTAAGTAGTTACTCAAAAATGAGAAATTAATCCATAAAAAACAGAGATACATAATAACAAGATTGTGACAAATTACCCATATTGACAATAGTGCACAAACATGAATAAAAATGACACATTCCTATCATCATAGAATTAAAACTGATATTTGAAACAATAGTATTAGAAATACCAATTTATGGCATCCATTTCTCTGTTCTTGGTCTCCAACAGCCCTTTACATTGCTTGAACTTCTGCCTTCAAAACTAGAGCCACAATAGTGCAAGCTTTGTTCTTCATGCATAATTCAATGTACAAAGGGAAAATCCTCAATAATCCCCAGATCTGAGATTTTTCACTCCTCCCTCCTACAACTCTAAATTCCAATTACAATAGTGCTTTTAGAAGCTCTAAAATTGCAGAGGAGAGCCGCCCATATTCCATTCTGCAATCTGTTATTTATAATATTTGTGAAGGAATTTTGGAGAGGAGAGTTTGTTGAAGAGAAATTTGCTAAATCCAATTTTACTTGCTCCTAATTCTGATCTTCAATTGCTGGAGCCTTCTCATTGATTGAGATTGTTTTTCCATATTTCTTCCACTGTTTTCCTGCAAAAGAAATCAAAATAAATTAAAATGCAATCAAAATATCACTTCTGGCAATTAAATCAAGCCCAATCAAATTCTATTTAAATAAATAATTAAAAACAAAATAGAAGCTACGTATTGATGCTTGGAATGATTTGATTGGTGAAAGATATCATTGGCCAATGAATCTGCAATTAGAAGAGCTTTGGATAAATGAAATTGAAGAAAATAACTCAGAAAATTGATTTTGTTTTTCAAAATTCGTAGCCTGATCTTCTGCCTGATTTTTGACCCAATAAATGAGTAAATATGTTGGTGAAACCTGCTCCAAAATGTTCTCCTTGATTTTATCTTTCCAATGAGCCGTCCTGGGCCTCATTTGGCCAAGTATAACTTAATCTATGAGCTTCCAAAGTTGAGGAGTCAAATCTGGCATGAATCTGGAAATTCTGTTGCTGGGCTAAAAAAACTCAAAATTATCATTAAAAATTAAATCCTAAATTAGAATTCTAATTAATTGTTAATTTATGAATTAAACTAATTTTAAATGAACTATTTATTAATCTAATTAACTGATATTTTTAATTAAACTATTTATAAACGATTTTAATTCTAATTAGAAAAATTAATATATCTGAATGATATTAAAATTTAAATTAATCAAATTAATTAATGTTATAAATTAATTAATATTAATTAATTTAAAATTTATTAATTAAAAAATAATATATTACATGTTATTATATAAGCTAATATTAATATATATTAACCTACCCTACTTATTAACTCCACTCATATATATAAACTAATATATAAACTAATACACTAACCTACACTATTCCTAACTTTTTATTACCATACTCCACTCCTTATTAATTCCATTTCACTTACTACAGAAAAAAATGGCGCTCTCGGTTAGGGTTGTTGGGCGCTCCATTGCTTCTCAGAACGGCGCTGCTAGGGCCCGTCTCCCCTCGGCTTTTCTCCTCCCAGGTCCTGTTCCGGTGGATGGTTGGCCTTCTTTCTGTTCTGATCCGAGCAGCTCAGTGTATGAGCTTGCTTCAACCGGCGATAGAGCGGATCTATTTCCTTGGGATTTCAACCAGCTCGGCCCCTTCCGGGTCAGCTTCCTCCAAGATGTCCGTGAAGCTTCTGGCAGATCCACGGGTGCTGTTAGCCTTTTGGTCGCGGCCCAGCTGATGCTCCTTCAGCAAGACGGCTCAGTCACGTTTTTGTTGTTAAGTTTTTCCTCCGACTCGGTTCCCTCTCTCCTGGTTTGCTCAGAGGCCGGAGGCCGAGCTTCGCCCATTTTTTTCTCTCGCTCGGCGGCACAGCCTCCTTCCGAATGCCACTCAGGGAGTGGCATTCTGGAAGTAATACGGCTTCCAGGTTCTCTTGCTCTAAAAACTCTTGATAAATGCCCACGCAGGGAGGATGCAGGGCAAATGTTTGACGAAATACCACACAGGGATCTGGTCTCCTGGAGCTGGTTTATAAGAAACCGAAGGGAGATACAGCTAAGGCGGACAGTCTTATCCCTGTTGTGCCCTGCAAAGGAGGTTGCAGCCAGTTTCAGAGATATCAAGACACTCCAAATGGCTAATACTGCCGGCTGCCCAGCGCAGGTTATTAAGGAACAGGCAGAGCTTGAACCCCAGGCAGGCAGTGCTTGTTCCAGAGCCCCCTCGCCTCAGTCTTGCAGCGGACTGCAGATACCAAAGCAATCAGAGTCCTTCCAGATCATAATAGCGTTCCTCTCAGGCAAATCTTTGCTTCAGTGGGTAAGCTCCTCAGAGCTTGTTCAAGACCTCAAGCAAGAGCTGTTCTTCAGAACAGGGATCCCTCCAGCATCTCAACGGCTCCTCTTCGAAGGTAAACAACTTGTAGATCTCTTGCCCCTTTCTTTTTATAACATTCAAAGAAATGCTTCCATCACTATCTCCCTTCGCTTGAGAGGGGGAGCGCCGGGACAATCATCTTCAGCAGCAGCGCTCTCTTACAGAGATGCTGTCCATGCCCAGAAAACGAAGAACTCCGCCTTACCAGCCCAGGCTCCAAAACCTTTCTTGGTGGACAGGCTGGAGGAAACCCCCTCTATTGAAATAGAGAAATCAAAGATGGACAGGCAGTTCCAACTGTTTTCCGAATTTGGCATTATCTGCAGGTTCAATGGGCTCTGGCCTCGCACAGAAGATATCTACAAATGGGTTTACTCCAACTGGACCAACAATTGCAAGATTATGTTCTGTTCCAAAGGCTTTTTCATTGTAGTCTTCGGTGACAGTGAGGATTACCAGAAAGCATTAACTGAGGGCCCCTGGTTTTGGGATTCGGCGGGTCTCTTCTTAGCCCCTTGGTTCCCAGATTTTGACCCTTCCACAGCAGTTATTACCAAGCTTCCCATTTGGGTCAGATTTCCCAATCTCCCGGTTCATTTATGGCATTTTGCGGTGTTCGAAGGAATTGGCAACTCTCTAGGACGCCATCTAGCTACAGACACTTCTAGAGGGGAAAAGGGTCTCTACACCTTCGCCAGAATTTGCGCAGAAATAGACATCAGCAAAGGATTACCAGATCAGATCATTCTGAAAATCGGAGACTTCCACTGGACTCAGACCCTAGATTACGAGAACACAGTGTTCCGCTGCAGAAATTGCCATCTCACAGGGCACCTTCACAGATCGTGTCTAGCGATTCCTGCCCATAAGAAGAAGGCAGCTCCTAAGCCGAAATCCAAGAGTTGGAAGCCTTGTGACCCTCCCCCCATGGAAGAATTCAGTTCCAGTTTTGATGAAGAGGAAGTGAATGAGGACGAGATGGATGCTTCGTTAGCTCATAACCCGCCCCCAACGGGTCCTGAGGAGTCTTCCGCCCCTGCACTCTCTCAGAAACGTTCTCATGAGACCTCTCCTTCGGACTCAGACAAGGAGATCTCCCCTTCCGCCCAGCGTAGTCTGGTTTTGCCATCCATTCAGGATCAATTTGGATGGATCAAAGTTGGTAAGAAGAAAGGTAAAAAGGGCCGAACAGAGGACTCTTCTCAAGCTGGATGATTCCCCTGTTGTGCTCTTGCCTCCCAGTCTGTCTGTTCGCTTCATGTGTAGCGCTGCTCTCTTCCGATCTACTCCTCAGAGCCGAGGTGGATTGTTCATCCTTACCGGCTGACCTGTTTCTTTGGGGTTCTGTAGGAGGTCTTTTGGTCAAGATGTTATGTTCTCTGCTTTGCCTCGGGCTCTAGTCTGCCCGGGTAGCCTTCTGTAATTATATTTTGTTTCTTAATACAAATGCTTACTTACAAAAAAAAAATTCCATTTCACTCATACGTATGAGTGAATTTAAAAACCTTTAAAACTAATACAACACGTTTTGGCTTTAATCCCCACGTTTTATGTTTTGTCCCTTATCGGCACTTCGGGAGGATGAAGGTATTTGCTTTATGACTCTGAATGCCCCTTTCGCATCGGCAAATCGGGAAGGTGGGGATATCGGGGGTCCATAAAATGGGTTGCGAATAACACTTCTGACCCGATATATATCGCATCGGGGTATGGTATTGTATCGGGGGTTGTTCAAACATGTTGCGAATAAAACCTCCGATGCGATAACGTATTTTATTTATTTTATTTTTTATATTA
>APFE031589322.1:0-23871 GCA_000404065.3 Pinus taeda | reverse complement strand
ACCATAGCAAGAGCTTCACACTTAGGGGTAGTGTTATCCATGGCAGAGGTTATCTTTTGGCTAGCAAACTAGAACAACCTTAATTCAGTCATTGTGGGGTTGAGCAACTAGAATGTCGACGAGGAAATTGGAAGTATTGGTATGGATGTGAAATATTACTTATGAGAATTCTAGAAAGTTCTATGTTTTTTGGATGCCGAAAATAGTAATTGTTTTTAATTTTGTTTAAAAAAGTGGTGATACTAGTATATTTTTTCTGGAGTTAGTATTTTGACATTTTGAATTTGTTAGCTAAGTATCTAATTTTATTTTTATTTTATTTTTAATTTTTAATTTATTTATTTTTTAATCCCTTTGGCTTTATTTACCTATTGATTGTTTAAAAAAATAATACTTGTCATTTCTAACAATATTAAAATTGTCATATATCATTTTTATTTTAAGTTCAGATTTTTGATCAAATTATGTATTATAAATTTAGGATGTCATACAATTTAAATAAAATACAAAATATTGTTGTAGCTAAACACTGTTAAACATTTAGAAAAATAATATACATTTAAAAGATAGCTACAATGAAAAATCATATACATTTTGGATTTTTTTAAGAACTCAAAATGATATATCATTTTTTTTTAAATCATAATTAACAAAAATTAGCAGAGATTTTTTTATTTTTTTAAACATATCTATCACTAAAATAATAATTCACATTAAAATGAAAGTAAAAATATATCATCATTTTTTAGACTTGTACATATAAATTTGATTTTTTTGACCCACTAAAAACCAAAGTCTTGTGGATCACTCAAATGGAATGTAAAAACATAATCATAAAAATAATAATATATCAAAAATATTATATTTATTTTAAATATAAATTTAAAAGAAAACATTACATTGGAAATTATCAATAATTTGTCAAATTAAATATATTATACAATAACAACTTAAAACTAATCAATAATATTAAAACCGATTAATAAATCAACTAAACCAAATTCATCATTTTCTTAACATAATTATGTTCTTTCATTGGGTTTGATCCATTCCAAACCATGGAGGCTACTTTGCCATTTTTGCCATCTTCTTATACTTTATTGATGGCGGGAAAATTGATTTTCCTTGTCAGTTCATCCCCTCAAGCCATAAACAATTAGAATTATCTCAGACTAAACTCTTTGACTTCATAATCTGCACTTTTTCCAAAGAGTTTTTTTATAGGAACTGACCATGGTTAGCGGAACTTCTTCAACATGCAAACCAACTATTCTACAAACTACGTTTCTGCTTCGCAGATCAACCCTTATGTTCCACACATAGGTATATAAGTAAAGTTTAATATAACAAAATTTTTCCTGATTTATGTAAAACAAAATTTTTCCTGATTTATGTAATATTTTTTATAGGGTTAAAATGGATGGAATTTATTCATGGCATTTTCCTATGGTATTTGTTTTTATGTTGGCAGGGATAATAAAATAGGATTTCTAGAGTCTATTAAGCCTATTAAAAAGCATAGAAGCTGGGCCTGTGGGGCCTCTCAGTTATTTATATGTTTGATCTTTGTTGAGAATTTGATCAAGCCTGTTTTACTCTGATTCCAGGGACAAAACCCTGAATTTGTTTAATAAATCCACAAGTGTGCTTCAAAGTTCAGTGGAGTAACTCTGTTGATGACCAACCTTGCATCTCACTGGCAGTGATTTTTATGTTATCATTCTAGCCTGTATTATTTGCCGCTATTAATTAAATAAAGTGGCTGCGTTTCAGATCCCTTTGTATTCTTGTTCTTGCTGAGAGTATTTTTAATCAAAACATTAAAATGTGCCAGATCTGGAATTTTTTTTAACATTCTGGATCTTACAGTGGTATTAGAGCATCCTGCAAGCCGTGAAGTTTATTAGAAAAAAAAAAACCATCATTTTTGTAGAGTGTCGTGTTGATCAATCTCTGGCGGTGTTTTGGCACTGGGTCTTGGGCATTGGGTTTTGGTTTCTCTACAGGATATTTATGACTAAGTGACCAGACTAAGATTAATACATGTAACTGTGGCAACCTGTAAGAATGCTGAGAGCCCATTCTAATTTCGTTTAATTGCAGTACAGAGGGGCTTGGTCGCATGTTGGGATCGTCTACCTTGCAGGATTGAGGCCGCGGTGCCACTAGCAGCAGTGTTGGGTGATACCGTAACCGATTTTCTTATCCCCGTGGGCTGCTTCAGCTAAAGTCCTAAGGGGCGATCCATCGACTTTGTCAAGGGGTCACTAGTCAAAGCCTTGTTGGGGTCGCTTGCCAACCTAGGCCATTCATCGCAGTATGGTCTAAGGTCCTGGTTTATCCGCACGTCAGGCTACAGCCATTAGGGCTCGATTGCCGGAAGCCACGCCCATAGTCACAGGTACCAGGGAGGTCGAAATTAATCTTCTGCCGAAGGCCATATTCTATCCATATTGATAGATCAGACCTGTGTTTCCTGAAGGTGTCCAACAATCAGAGGAGCTGAGGATTATTATTAATCATTGAATCACCAGGAGCATGTTAGAGCCGAGAGCTTGTTATCTACAACAATTTGAGTTTTGTTCAAGTGGCAGAGTTCATCACTTAAGCTATAACCAAGGATCATTACTACATTTGCAGGTCGAAGGGGTCAACTAAAAATTCCCAGGTTTCTCATTGGTATTTTACATTTTTCTTGTCCTTAGCTGCCATCCAAGTGTTTGATAAAAGTTGTCTAAGAGAAATACGCCGCACTAATAACATGCGTGTGTTGTTGAATTAAAATGTTTAAAAGTTAAGCCTGATACTTGTATGCCGTAGCTTTGTAAACCTGTGATATGAGAAGTTTAAACCTCCATGTAAATGATGAATGTAATTTGTAAGGGATAATTTATTCACATGCGTGTGTTGTTGAATTAAAATGTTTAAAAGTTAAGCCTGATACTTGTATGCCGTAGCTTTGTAAACCTGTGATATGAGAAGTTTAAACCTCCATGTAAATGATGAATGTAATTTGTAAGGGATAATTTATTCAAGCTAAATGTCTAGAGGGTATAGTTGAGTTAATGCACTATAGTCTATCTTTGCTGGTCACAATGATTGCTAGAGTATTGTCATAGCTAATTGTTGTATAGTCAGGGTTTGATTGTCATGGAGGCTAAGTATTGAGATTCATAATGTCATCACTTTAGTTTTGGAAACATCATAGGAATCAACATAATAATACATCAATTGATACAAATACTTTTGTGGATAAAAAATGGGAACAACTTAAATATTAGAACATTAGGCCTCTCTTGGAAGCTCCATGTTATCCTTCAACAGTGAAAGGATATCCGGAAGGAAGATATAAAAAGTAGGTGTCTCTTCGCACTTGGATCTGAATTGCAACAAACAAAGTCAATGATAGATCTTCATAAGTTGGAGGAATTAGACACATTTCTATCCAGGGTGGGGCAACTAGAATGGAAGAAACTCAATTGGGCTCTCAAGCCATCCATGCTTACGTTAATACAACCCAAATTCTGGGAGCATCCTTGTGAGGAGGTCAAAGTCACAGTTGCCTCTTGTCTCAGTAGAATCATAGCCTTAACATTGCCACTACCACCTTACAATAATGATATCATAAGGGAGATATTGCAACTGATAGTAGAAACCCTTCAAGGGCTGAACAACACCATGATTCCTGCCTTTCAGAAGCAACACAAAATTCTAGAACTCGTGGCAGAGTTCAACTTTGGCACATTCATGCAAAATCTGGAATGTGAGGACTTAATATTTCTGGTGCTCCAGAACTTTTACACCAACATTACATCAGCTCATCTAGACTGTGTCAAAACAAGCATGCAAAAGATTATATCATTGCTTTTAAAAGACACTAAGATCCAAACTGTTGATCATTTGGAGAAAGGAATTAGTTGTATCACCAATTGCCTATGATCTAGTTGAAAAGTTAGTCATGCAAAACATAAAATTGCTCAAAAGAGTGCTAACTAGGAAGGAGAGGAAGAGGATTGATGGAGGAAGCAAGAACAAAGAAAATAAAACTTGTAGCAAGAATGAACTAAGAAGGAGAGAACTATGCTTTATCTGCAAGGGACCTTGGGCACTTAACCATTCATGTCCAGGTGAAAGGAAGGAGGCAACGAGGACAAAACAAAATGATATTCATTCAGATCATGAGGATTCATCTGAAGGATCCGAGCAGTGAAGTGCAGATGGTGAGCAGTAGCACAATGTTATTCAGAGAGACTTGTAGGACAAACTGATGATAATAAGTTAGCTTGACAAAGTACATGGGGAAAGAAATGAGGTAATTACTCCTAACAATGTGGTAGACTCTTGTAGAACTAAGTCCATAGATCTCCAACATGACATCCATGAAGAGTATGAGTAATCAAGTGGAAATAAGAGTCCACAAGTGCATCCATGTTTGACAAGTAGAGAGGATGGATGACCAATTGTCCCCATAGGTGGAGAAGGCGAGGAAGAAGACATTCAAGGAGACTTAAGTGAGGAGCCAGTAATGGTAATCTGGCATGATGAACATGATCTTAAGGGGCAACATGACAAATATAGTATGTAGATTAAGCCATTTCTAGGGAGTTGGTCAAAGTTTCAAGCTGGAGCTATGATAGTTGAGCATCCGGTGCAAACAGATACAAAGGAATTCAACAAGGCACCAGAGTTGCCAGTAGTGGACTTTCAAGAAAAAATCATGCATTTCAAGACATATCTTATGATGTTGAAGCAAAGAGTATAGATAGTCTGAGATATTGTCTTACAGGGGAATAGGGAAGTTGAGGAGCTCATAGGGGTATGCGTCGAACTAACAAATAAGCTGTCTAGTGTTGAGGAACAACTCAAGTCCCCTCACAAGGCAACAAGAGGAATACAGTTGGGAGTTCCCGAGCAACCCTCTATAGGAGTACATAGATAAGTCTTGTTGCACTACCCACCCGCCTTTATACATTGAAGAGAGAAGGGAAAAGTTCGTCAAATGGATCATGTTGGGTGACCGAGTGGAGCAGTATGAGTTGAGCATCAGGCAACATCAACATAGTAGACTTATTCCACATGCAGACATTCATGCATTAGATCCTTCCCACGGGATGGACTGGCAAGAGATTATGAGTTGGAATTCTATTGATGGGATGATTCCTAGGAGGATACCCTTAACCAAGTGCATACTGTAGCTTGGGCCCTTAGGCACAGGGAATGATGGAGGGCTGAGATGGTATCATAACCCACAGGTCTCGGGACTTAGGTGGCATTGGGATCTAGGTGAACCTATTGAAGGTAGGATTGGATGGAGGATTGTTTGGGATCCAGGTATTGAAGGATCCATTCAAGATCATTTAGCATGGAGGCATGGAATAACACACTAGTTTGTTAAAATTGGCAACAAGGGCCAAACTCCATGTGGGTCATCTTATTTATGGTAGCTGATATTTTTCTTGGATCCCTCTCATCGAGAGGTATGGGATTGATCTAAAGATCATTCGATTCCGATAAGTATTCATGAAGATATGAATTTATTTGTGTTATGGGACAATTCGTCAAGGTTGGCCAACAACCAAATAACCCCCACGTGTGCTCAACGTTTTAGTATAAAATGAGATGACTTGATAGTCATTTGGACACACACTTCACTTTTGATTTCTCTCCACTTGTTTTGGGTTTTAGTGGAAGAGAAGTCTAAGAGGAGGAAGCCCTAAATGCAGTAAGGAAGGAGCCTAAAGCTTGAAGTCTAAACGCAGTCCTAGATGATGCCCTAACAAGGAAGACGTAGTCATGTTGTGAAGAAGAGATGCCCTAATCATCTACGCTATCAAGGAAGACTGCCCTCACCTATATGTTGTCTAGTAAAGAGGCTCCCTAACTCGCTGTTTTAAGGATGCCCTAACCAGCAAAGAGGGGCAGAACAACGTGGTGTTTTAGGACTGTTTCTAGGGTATGTTTGAGGGCTGAATTGCTGTGAGGGAAGGCCGTGACAACTCCCTAGAGGCCCGAGGCAAGGAGAGGCTGGTTCAGCCTGCGTGGAGGTGTCTTGGGTATAAGGAAGGGCAACATATGATGTTGAAAGTGGGCCGCAGGTCCTAACTCTCTTTGGAGGGAAGCATGGAGTTGTTTAGGGGCTATCTATGCCCAGCACAACAGCCAAGGGTGCCAACACCTCTTCAAGAGTAGGCCGCAGTCAAGGAGGGTTGTTTTGGTGGCTGATCAAGGGTTATTACAACAGGCAAATATGCCCTAACCAGTCACAGACATTACAACAATGACTTAGACTTGGAGCAGCAATTGTGATGTGTGTTGGATCCGTTCTTTGGGTCAGTTTGGATCAGATTATTGGAGACTCTGTGGGAGCCAAATTGGTGGCTTGACAAGCAACATGGTACATGGGACAATAAGTACATGGTGCAACAATGGCACTTGAGACAACAAGTACATGGTGCAGCAATGGTACTTGGGACAACAATGATACTTGGTGCAACAATGGTTCATGGTGGTGCAATGGTACATGGTGCAACATTGGTACAAAAATGGGAGCTGCAATGAGTACATGTTGTACAGTGCAACATAGTGCACATAGGAGCAGCAATGCATAACATAGCTTAGCATAGTACAATAATACAATGATGGGTACATTCATGATTAGTGAAGCATGATGAGATGCAGCATAGTGATGATGGGTGCAGCATGGTGCAACACAATGAGGTGCAACATGATGAGGAGGAGCAGCACAATGATGGGTGTAGCATGGTGATGGAGTCACCTTGGAGAATCAGTTGAAACAACATATCTTCAACTGAGTTCAGCTACCTCATGTATCATCTTCTTAGAGATGATCTATGCTCTTATTTAGATAAGTCAAAGTGTTGACTTCTATTGTATATGTACTATCTCTCTCTGTGTTGAACTATTGAAGAACATATAAGAAGAATTGATCAAGGGTTCCCCTACATTGGGGTTTGTCCCTGACTAGCGCCACATCTTGTGTTCTCTTGTCTTGGCTTGTCTTCTGCGATTTATGTTTATTTTCTATCTGCAATTTACTATTATGCTGTTGTGATTGCTAATTTGGAAAAGAAATTGAGCTAACTATGAAAATTGAAATAAATTGCTCTAAGCATAGAACATACCCAAATTAACATGGTATCAAAGCTGAGGTGAAGACAAAGCCTAAGCAAGAGTGAAAGAGAAATCACCAAATATAGTTGGGAAAGGACAAAAGGATCAATGGATTCCTCATACCTCTTCAAATTCACCAAGGGTGAAGTCGAAGCAAAGAATATTATCAGAGTGGCGCAACGGAAGCATTTGATGGCCTACCTAAAGATCACTTCAATGGGAAGTCCGGATCTAAGGGTGGAAGGAAAGGCAGATGCCTTGCTTGTAATAAGTTCGGCCATTATGCGAAGGAGTGTCCAAATGGTAAGGACACATCACTTGATGATGATAACAATCATTCCAGGGACATCTTCAATGATAGGAGGAATGACAGGTAATGCAGGTCATCAAGGAAATAGCCGACTCTTCATAGAAAGCAAGGAACCCCAGGTATGAAGAATCAAATGTTGTTTCTGATAAAGATAAAGTAGCATTATCTTATATTGGCCCTCTCCTCCAGACTCTTTGGGAATCTGGCTTATTGATTGTAGTGCTTCTAGGCACTTCATCGAATAGAAGGGTGCACTCTCTAATTTAGTAGAAATGGAAACAATCATGGGATTATACTTGGAGTCAATGCCACCTATCTTGGAAAGGGTGTAAGGAATGTTACCCCTCAATTGAATGAGGGTAACCCAATCATTTATAAGAATCTCTTTATGATCCTGATCGCAAGAAGAACCTAGTGTCCATTTCGGCAATGGATGTCAAAGGTTTCAAGGTGGTGTTCATCGATGGAAAGGTATGCGTTTGAAAATAGAATTTTCAAAGATGCTTTTACTTATGGGTTCAGGGTTGACAATTTGTATAAAGTTGCAGGATGGTCCATTGGGGACCATGTCAGTTGACACCAGTGTTTTAAGAAACGGCCGGGTCATGATCAACCCGGCCGGGTCGATCCGGGTCAAGGCCTAGGATTCTGACCCGGCCTCTGAAACGGCTCGGGTGGCCGAGTCATCAATGACCGGGCGAGTCAGGCAATGACTCGGCCGGGTCATTGATGACTCGGTCAACCCGGCCGGGTCCCACAAAAAAACGGCCGAGTCAATGCTGTTCAAACTTCAAAAGGCCCTTCTCTGAGACATTTCAGACCTTTAAGAAGATTCTTCTGACACAAATCCGAGCTTGTTTAAGGCAGATTTCAGGCTTTCATTCATTGCTCTAATTTGTATTTGCCTCTAAAAAATGTGATAGTTGATTTCCATCTTGCACTAGTTCTGAGTATGAGACCCTTACCAACAAGCCCTTGAAGGAAACTGCTCGGCACAAGCAAAAGTTATGGAAACTGCTCAGCACAAGCAAAAGTACCATACATGGTGTGAAAATACTTCTAGGATGCTGGTTGACATTTTTGGAAAGGTTCTTAGTTTTGAAGAACAAAAGGAACGTATATCTCTTTGAGGGTCGTGTTGATTTGTAGATGCAAAGTATAAGTCCCGGCTAATAGAAATAGGACACCAAGTTTCTGACAATTAGGCAATTTCAAGTAGTAAAAGTTACCTTTGCAAGTCTCCCTAATCAGGGATGATTACAACCTTCCTGCATAACACCCACAGCTTGGACAATAGTCATAAGAGGGCAGCACCTTCAGTGGCAAGAGTCATTCTTTATAAAGTTGAGAAGGGTTTTATTGTGCAGAAATGGTATCCTACAGGGAACATGTTGCTGCCAGCCCAATATTTGTATCAAGACAAAGGGATACTCTGGTGAATTTGTAAAAGTTCAGGTTGATCAAAGTATATTCTTTCCAGTATAAGGACAACAATAGTATCCCAGGAAAATGACTGCAGTTTGTACTCTAAAGGGCTGATTCAAGGCCAGATAAGGATTGACCTCTAGAAAATCCACAAAATTCTGCAACTGTTAATATGAACAATCTGAAAACTAGTTTCTTTCCCTATACACACAGAATTTATCTACCAAACTTTTCAGCGGAATAGGAACAGAAGTAACCACAATCACACAATAAAAAAGCAATGTTTTTTCTAGGGAACCCAACTGGGAAAACCCTCTGCTTGATTATTGATAGAAACTGAGCAATAGATTTTCTTACAAATACAACTTGTTTCAATCTGAAAACAACCTTGTTTTCCTGCCTTGAACCAGGCTTGAAAGTTGACTATGTATTGCCATTGGGTAGTCTTTCATCATGTATGACAGTTGACTATGTATTGCCATTGGGTACCATTTTGATATAATGGATTGGTTCATGAGCCTACTTTGATCATATGTTGTCTTCCATCTATATTATAATGTTGTGTGTTTGGAAACATGAATGAAAATCTTTAAAATTAGCTATAAAATCTTCAAAATTATGTTTTTTTATCAAAAAACTAAATATTTAATGTATTTTTTACAACGACCGAGTCATTGAAAACGGGTCGGCCGAGTCATTACCGAGTCGGAGTCGGAGTCGGAGTCATTGCTCGGCCGAGTCGGAGTCGGAGTCGGAGTCTTAAAACATTGGTTGACACATCTCATCTATAGCACCAAAGGTCTACTTATTACGGGGCCCTACCTGATGTGAGTCAGATGGTGTCAAGGATGCCTGAATTCAAGAAGAGCATGAAGGTACATGTCTGAGATGTACCGAAGGGAAAATCTTACAAGGGGACCATTCCCTTCATCTAGCAGGTCCATAGGTTTGGAACAACCTGAGGGGTTTGAGATTCATGATCAGGAATCTCATGTATGCAGGGGGAAGAAAGCCCTCTATGGCTTGATGCAAAACACCCCGGGCTTAATATGAGAGGATTGATAGCTGTCTGATGAAGCTGAGATTCACTAGGAGTGAACTTGATCCAAATCATTGCTTGAAGGTTGTGGATGATAGACCTCTCATACTGGCACCTTATGAGGACGACCTCTTTCTGACAGGTGCAGAGCCTCTCACTTGCAAAAGTAAGAGGGAGTTGGATTCCGAATTTGGAATGGTGAACTCCAAGCCCACTACTACCTCGATGGAGATTAACTTTTAGAAGTTATGTGGTAGGGATGCCGGACCTGATTTGGGAAATGCCTCTGAGTTTCATAAACTCATTCTAGCATTGATGTTCTTGGTGAACTCTCGTCTGGACATATGTTTTGCAGCTAGCATGTTGAGCTCATATTTGGTTGAGCCTCATTGGATTGATGCGAAGAATAATTTGAGATATCTTTAGGGCACAATCTCCACAACCAGAAATGTGAAGCTGCATGATTATTTTGATGCTGATTAGGCAGGTAGCGTGGAGGATTGCTAGAGCATTTCTGGGTGTTGTTTCTCTTTTGTTTCTATTCGATATCCTGGATGAGTAGGAAGCAGACGACGGTTGCTTTGAGCACCGCTGAGACTGAATACATAGCTACGAGTATGATCTCGTGTGAAGCTGTCTAGTTGTGGGAGCTCTTCAGTGAGATGTTTGTGCACATGATGGATACCACCGTGATCTTCTGTGTCAACCAGAGGGGGATTCGATTATTGAGGAACCGTATTCTATGATCGCTCCAGCATATAGACATCAGGTACCACTTTATCTAGGATATGGTACATCGATGAGCAAGAAGGTTCCATCGCATTGGGACTGATGTCCATGTCGCAGACATTTCGTCGAAGCTCCGGGGAAAGGTCAAATTTGTGACTTTTCGAAAACAACTTGGAGTCGTTGAGAGACCCTCTTATGAGGGTCCTGTATGATGCATGCATTGAGCTCTGGGAGCTCCAGGTGGCTTGGGGTACTTCTTGGAGCATCAAGCGACCATAGGGTGACTCACCCTCCCCTAGTGGTGCACTGTGTACAGGGTGAATGGTTCAGCCTTCCCTGTGATACCCCGTGGCGACTTATGGACAGGATGAGTGGTTCTCCTGTCAAGGCATCCTACCCATGTAGTCTGGGACTCATGGGAAGTACCTCTCATTTGGCCAATGAGTAGGGCAATGGGGTTAGGGACCATAGTAGTACCGATGGATGCATCATGTATCTACTGTACTCCCTATGCTAAGATGATCGACATTGATCTGGGATCAATTGGAAGTAACTTCGGGTCAGTAAGAGTGATATAACTCACTCTCTTTTGGCACTGATCTGGGATCAATAAGAGTGATATAGCTCACTCTCTCTTGGAACTAATCTGGGATCAGTATGAGTGGGTTGAGACACTCTCTTTTGATATTGATCTGGGATCAATATAAGTGGTTTGAGACACTCTCTTGTGATATTGATATGAGATCAATGAAACTGACTTTGGGTTAGTGAGAGTGATATAAATCACTCTCTTTTGGAACTGACATGGGATCAATGAGAGTGCTATGACACCCTATCTTCATATGGGATTGACTTCGGGTCAGTAGAGAATGGTATGAGACATTCTCGATCAATTCTTCTTCTTCATGGTTCAACAGAGCAGAGAAATGCAGGGCACTGATGGCAGAGATAGTATAGTCTGGCAGATAGATCAACAGATGGAGTTCTCCCTAGTTGAGAGGGAGTGTTAAAATTGGCAACAAGGGCCAAACTCCATGTTCGTCATCTTATTTATGGTAGTTGATATTTTTTTTGGATCCCTCTCATTGAGAGGTATAGGATTGATCTAAAGATCATCCAATTCCGATAAGTATTCATGAAGATATGAATTTATTTGTGTTATGGAACAATTCATCAAGGTCGGCCAACAACCAAATAACCCCCACGTGTGCTCAATGTTTTAGTATAAAAGGAGGTGACTTGATAGTCATTTGGACACACACTTCACTCTTGATTTCTCTCTACTTGTTTTGGGTTTTAGTGGAAGAGAAGTCTAAGAGGAGGAAGCCCTAGATGCAATAAGGAAGGAGCCTAAAGCTTGAAGTCTAAACAGAGTCCTAGATGATGCCCTAGCAAGGAAGACACAGTCATGTTGTGAAGAAGAGATGCCCTAATCCTCTATGCTATCAAGGAAGACTACCCTCACCTATATGTTGTCCCAAGGGTGACCCTAACCGTAGTAAAGAGGCTCCTAACTCGCTGTTTTAAGGATGCCCTAACCAACAAAGAGGGGCAGAACAACGTGGTGTTTTAAGACTGTTTCTATGGTATGTTTGAGGGCTGAATTGCTGTGAGGGGAGGTCGAGACAACTCCTTAGAGGGTCGAGGCAAGGAGAGGCTGGTTCAACTTGCGTGGAGGTGTCTTGGGTGCAAGGAAGGGCATCGTATGATGCTGTAAGTGGGCTGCAGGTCTTAACTCTCCTTGGAGGGCAGCATGGAGTTGTTTAGGGGCTATCTATGCCCAGGACAATAGCCAAGGGTACCAACACCACTTCAAGAGTAGGTTGCAATTAAGGAGGGTTGTTTTGGTGGCTGATCAAGGGTTATTACAGCAGGCAAATATGCCCTAACCAGTCACAGACATTACAACAATGACTTACACTTGGAGCAGCGATTGTGATGTGTGTTGGATCCGTTCTTTGGGTCAGTTTGGATAAGATCGTTGGGGAATTTGTGGGAGCCAAATTGGTGGCTTGACATAGCAGCATGGTACATGGGACAACAAGTACATGGTGTAGCAATTACGATGCAACAATAGCACTTGGGATAGCATGGTACATGGGACAACGAGTACATGGTGCAACAATCATGGTGCAGCAATGGGACTTGGGACATCAATGATACTTGGTGCAGTAATGGTTCATGGTGGAGCAATGGTACATGGTGTAGCATTGGTACAACAATGGGCGCTGTAGTGAGTACATGTTGTACAGCGCAACATAGTGCACACAGGAGCAACAATGCATAACATAGCTCAACATAGTACAACAATACAATGATGGATGCAATCATGATTAGTGAAGCATGATGAGATGCAACATAGTGATGATGGGTGTAGCATGGTGCATCACAGTGAGGTGCAACATGATGATGAGGAGCAACACAATGATGGGTGCAACATAGTGATGAAGTCACCTTGGAGAATTAGTTGAAGCAACATGTCTTCAACTAGTTCAGCTACCTCATGTAACATCTTCTTAGAGATGATCTATGCTCTTATTTAGATAAGTCAAAGTGTTGACTTCTATTGCATATGTATTATCTCTCTCTCTCTGCTGAACTATTGAAGAACATATAAAAAGAATTGATCAAGGGTTTCCCCACATTGGGGTTTGTCCCTAGCTAGCGCCACATCTTGTGTCCTCTTGTCTTGGCTTGTCTTCTGCGATTTGTGTTTATGTTCTATCTGCAATTTACTATAATGCTAATGTGATTGCTAATATGGAAAATATATTAAACTAACTATGAAAATTGAAATAAATTGCTCTAAGCATAGAACATACCCAAATTAACAGGTTTGTATGGGATCCTGGTATTAGTATACAGATACTTTTGTTGTGGATAGAAGTGGATTGCTTGAGGGAAAACAATATTTGGGCGAGAGAATTTGTAATATTCCCTTTTCTTGATATGGTCAAAATGGACAAAATTTACCCATGGTATTTGCCTTTGTTTTTCGAGGGAAAATAATAAGATAAGATTTCTAGAGAGTCCATCAAGCCTATTAAATGGGATAGACGCTAGGCCTTTGGGGCATCCTGAGTTATCTATCTATTTTTTCTTTGTTGAGAACTTGGCGATGCTAGTTCTAGTCTGATCCCAGGGACGAAAACCCCGTGGGTGAATTTGTCTGGTGGATCCATCCAGGGTCCACAAATGTGCTTCAGAGTTCAGTTGGCTGAGTCTTGGTTGAGTTTGTTGATGAGCAACCTTGCATGCCATTGGAAAAGGTTTCTATGCTAATCATTCTAGCACGTGTTATTTGCAATTATTAATTAAATAAAGTGGCTACATTTCAGATCCCTTTGTGTTTTTGTTCTTGCTGAAAGTTTATTTTAACCAGAACACTAAAGTGTGCTAGATCTGTTAAAATTTTTAACATTTGAGATCTTACAACTTACCTCCCTCAAAAGAGATTCCCATAAAAGGACAATCTCTACATTCCTGAATAGAATCAACACATCAGTCTCAGGTCCCCTCTAGCTCACCTTTACACATTCCAAATTTTGCTAAACCTATACAATTCCGAAGTGCTGGATTTCTGGATGGTGTTGTTCGAGAACAAGTTGATAGATGCCAACAATGTAATAGAGTTAGACATGTGAAAGATCAATGTTTTGATCTCAACCCCTATGAGTGTTATGGAAAGTGAAATCATCATGCAAATATATGTTCCAGAAAGAAGACTGCAAGAGAGAAGCTAAATTTCGGATGGATTGCTTCTTGGGATTGGACGAAAACATCCAAGAATATTTATAGGTCATACCAAAGGATATGTTCGAGAGTGATGACCAACCTGACTGTGATGAAGAATACTTTCACCGTGTATCTGATAAGGGGGGAATTGTTGATGGTCTACTCCAAGTTCGAGTTCAAGATGTTTAGCGAGCCTGAGTAAGAGTTGAGATGATTGTGTTGAATGATCACTTCCATATTTGGAATTGTTCGAGGCACTGATGTGATAGTTCCAGAGTTTGTGGTCACCTTAAAACCACCTTTTTTGTTGTGAGAACTGCTATGAAGGTTCCATAATTGGTGTTGGTTGAGACCTTGAGTTCTCCCATATTGGTTTGTGGTCGTCCTTAAGAACCATTTCCGAAGGACATTCAACTCTTCACTGAGATGCATTTTTTCATTTTGAACTCTCATTCTTGGACTTTGGTACATCCTTTTAGATTAAGGGGGGAATGTTAGACAACTAATCCTCAGGGTTAAAGACAGGGTTAGTTTGAGTAGTTATTGGAGTCTAAAACAACCCGGAAACTAATTCAACTATTTCCTGTATGTATTAATATGTACAATGTATTGAGACAATATTTAATATACAATTTATTTGGTTTCCAATTTGATTGTCTTACAAATCTCAAATGGCTGATCTCCTTCCTAAGCTTGCTTGCAATGGGGACTTACCTTCTCGATCAATCTGTTGAATTGATTTTCTGGTCACAAGGCTTGCAAAGTCACTACATATTTCTAGCGGTGTTCCTTTTCCATCAAAGATCACGCATTGGTCAAAGTTTATTTCTATTTCCAACACTCGGTGCTGTGGAATTTCTGGAAAATCGATCCCTTGTCCTTCACTTTTGTAATTCGGAGATTTAACTCTGGCTTATGATTTCATCTGGTGCATTTACAAATTTGGGGTTTTCTTCATACACTTTTAACTTGGGTTCTTTGATGTCGTTCTCTTCGACTACTGTGAAGGATGCTGCCACTTCACCGCTACGACCTTGCCAGTATCACTTCAAGCTGTTCCTTGCAGGATTCTTCTAAGTCTGATTCTTCTAAGACTTAAGGACTTATGCATAAATTGGAATCTCTTGCAGAGCCTCTATCGAATTTCAGAACTGGAACTTCCCACAAAATTTCTACCCAGTTCTGCACCCTGAACAAATTAGCACTTCGTTATTTCTCTTACAATCATTCACATAGATTTGACTGCCTTCTATCAAGATTCTTGTACAGTAATAAATAATCATTCTCATTATCTAAACATCCACTAGATATCAATGTATTCATGCATAAACACACACAATCAACGCACAACAATTGATGAATTCCTTTTCTCATTAATAAACACCAAAACTGTAAATAAAAATACGGATCTATTCTCCTATGGCCAAATCAGACCCTATGGCCAAGTCTATCTTTTAGTGGACAACTCTACTCCTAATGCCCACATGCTTACAATTTAATAGAAACATGCTATTATTTCCAACTCACTAAACGAACCCCTATACTTTTGCAACTGTTTCTAATAATAAAATTCGATCCTATCTCCTTTAGTGCCTCGCTTATTCGAATATACTTGAACTACTACAGAATTTTGGTTACATGAATTAATTCTTTTATTAACAATCACCATCTATCTAGAGCCTTCTAGAATTCTAATGTAAACTATGAAAATTTACAATATTTTACAATGGAAATCCCTCTCTTGGGCAGATATCAAGACCCTAAGGCTTCATCATTAATACAAATGTTTTAGGTGAGAATATGCTCTTGCATCAGATTCGAGAATATGCTCTTGCATCAGATTCTCACAGTAGAAAGGTTTCATGAACTCCTATTCATGTGTCTTCAGTCTTCAATCTTCCTGGATCACAAACCTTGTTCTGTAGTCCTACATACATTCTTCCTTCAAAATATTTCACAGTGAAAGTGTTCAAACATTTGGCTGTATTCTTCCTTTTACTGTACATTCTCTTGGAATGTTTCTTTATGAGTTTCCACAACTGTTCTATTTCATTATCCAGTCAATTTCCTTGCTTAAAAATGCCGCCCCTTTGTAAGTGGGTCTTCTCTTGTATAAGAGAATCACGACTCTTATTCCACTCTTCTTCAACATACATCTTCCAACAATTTTTAAGACACTTAAATGCCTTCTCCACTGCTTCTTTACAACAAATATACCGTTCTCTTCTTCAGAATCTTCCATTCTGACTTCATCTTTTATCTCAACAATACTTTGTTGTTTGAAATATCCCGTCCTCTCGGCTTCATACACTTATCATAAGACATTCAATTGTCTTCTCCAACGCTAATCTATGGAAGATTGACTTTCATTTTCAGAATCCTTATTTCTGTCGACATCTTCTTCAAGCTTCCGCATATATTTTGAGTTTCCATTTTCGCTATTGTCTTTCAAGACAAATTTATGCTCAACATCTTCGTGCTGTCCCTGAAATTTAAATTCCTCTCTAAGAAATAATTTATGCTCAATTTCCTTTATTACAACTTCCTATTCAACAACATCCTCTGTTCCTGTAACCACATGATTAATTGGAAACTAAAATACATTTAAACATTTATTCTTTCCCAAGTACTCTTGGACATTCCAGAGGGTTGATTGTAATCTCCATCTCAATTTAACGTTCACTCAACAATTTGATTTCCTCCTCATACTTCATTAACATTATGTTTGAATGTTGCTCCTCATCTCTTCAATCTTAATCTTGGTTGTCTTCGGGATCCAACATATTTCTGAATATTCAAGCTTATGTGATCCATAATAAACTGCTAAAGTTTTTCGATAGAAATCACATAGATTTTTTTGGCCGACGCGTTTGAACCAACTAGTGTGGTTCATCATCAGGGCTAAATGAAGAGGTAGACCATGACGACGACTTAAATAGAGAGTAATGTAGAGACCAAAATTTCAAATAATGGCTATTTTTGAAAAATAATATTTAAATTATGACATTAACAAATATTATTAAGTAATGGCTATATTAAACGACTAGTTTTTAAAAAAATAATATTTAAATTATTTATTAAAATCAAATATATTAAAAATTCTATTAATGGGAAAATAATCGAAAATATAACTAACAAAAGAATAAAAAAATTCAAAGTCAGTGATATTTAAATTATGATATTAATTTATTAAAAAACAAATATTATTAAGTAATGACTAGTTTTTGAAAAATAATATTTAAATAATTTATTTATTAAAATAAAAATCTATTATATTTTGTTTTTATTAATGGGAAATAATCGAAAAATTATAACAAGAATAAATAAATTAATTAAATTAATTGAAAAAATCAAAAGTCAAACTCCAAACAAGGAGGGAAGTAAAAAATTATTAAAAAAGGATGTCAAGGCATCGAGACAAGATTCATATAACAAAATAAAAATAATTAATGAAAATAAATGAAATAAAACAAAAATACCACACAAGTATATATAATATATATATATATATATATATATATATATATATATATATTGAACAACAAAATACAAGGTTGAGGCCAATTAAACAAATAACAAAAATACTAAAAGGAGTTAAGAATGAACAAAATACTTAAGAAAACACGAAGGATCAATAATATAAACTCTAATGAAGAATAAACCAATAACACATACTATAAAAAGGACACCAATACCTATCGATAAATAAACAAACAAAATAAACCCAAAACTAAAGAAACCTAAAAAACTAGGAGGAAAGGACAGGGACCCAACTTCTACTAATAATCCAACCATCCTCTCTATTCAAATTATTGGGCCCTTTTTCGATATCTAGGGCCTCCCTCAATTTACGATGATGGAAATGACTAACCCTAGCAACGACTTGAGCCTCCTCAAAGCAGATGCGATGCTTAGATTTATCTGCATGATCTACCAAAGCAGAGGAGCGGGTCCTGCCATGCTTGATATCAGCGACATGTTCTTAAATCCTTTGATTAATCAAGCGACCAATCTCACCAACGTAGGGAGTACCACAAGAGCATGGGATAATGTAAACATCCTTCATATTCTTGGGGTCCACTAGGTCTTTTACGGATCTAAGGGAGCCCCAGATGGTATTTAAAGGCCTAAAGGTTGAAGCCACCTTATGCTTCCTTAGGATCTTCGCAATCTTGTCAGTGGTCCTTTCGATAAAAGGAAGATGAACACCAAAAAATCGATCCTTGGTATCTTTCTTAGCCCTAGGACCTTTTTGAGCTCTGAGGAAAGCCTTAGTACATTGGTGTTTACTACAGCGGTAATTAAAGAAAACACTCAGGAGATGTGCTTTCTCTTCATTGAGATGGTTGTC
This sequence comes from Pinus taeda, assembly GCA_000404065.3. Lineage (NCBI taxonomy): Eukaryota > Viridiplantae > Streptophyta > Pinopsida > Pinales > Pinaceae > Pinus > Pinus taeda. The sequence continues at coordinate 5,151 of APFE031589322.1, read as the reverse complement.
ATCAGAGACTCTTAAAGCTCTAGTCGCTAAGGTGTTGAGAACACCAAGCTTTTGAGCTGGGAAATGATGAGAATTAGCATGAAGATATTGTTCAGTATGAGCTTTCTTACGAAATACCTGATGAGAAAATGAGCCATCATCATTCCTTTAGGGGAGGATGTCAAGGAAGGGAAGACTACCATTACTTTCAAATTCCATGGTGAACTTTATGGAACTAGATTGATTGTTAAGATGGAGGAAAAACAGTTCCAACTCTTCCTTACCATGGGACCAGATGACACAAGTGTCATCCACACACCTCTTCCACATCTTAGGTAGAAGACGAGAAGAAGCTAAGGCATTTGATTCAATATCCTCCATGAATAGATTAGTTACCACAGGGGAGAGGAGGTAACTCATGGAAAAAATGCAAGTTTGCTCATAGAATTCCCCATTGAATGAAAATAAAGTAGAAGTAATAAGTAATCATTCAATCACTCTACAATCCTTCTATCAGGATGCTTATGCAGTAATAAGTAATCATCCACATTATCTAAACATATTATGAATAAACACATATAGAATCAACTGACAACAATAGATGAATTCCTATTCACATTAATAAACACCAAAATTGTACATACATAAAAACCCTGATCTATTCTCCTATGACCAAATCATCTTCATCTTTTCGAGGCCAACAAACTCTATGGCGAAATCTATCTTCTCGTGGCCAACTCTACTCCTAATGCCCATAGGCACAATTTAATAGAAATATGCTATTGTTTCTAGTTCACTAAACAGACCCCTATACCTTTGTAATTGCTCCTAATAATAAAATTTAGTCCTATGGGCCATAAACGAAATGGCATTGTTCATAATATTCCGTCTTCATTTTCTGGGGAATTTGGCGTTGTAGAAAGGCTACGATCCTAGAAAATTCCCATTTTTGATTTAGAGAGAATATGCAACAATATATCTATACATTTTTAGGGAATCTGGGGCATAAACTTTTCCACTGAAAATTTAGGATCATAAAGTGTTTGGAAAAAATTTAGGATCATAAATTCCCTAGAAAAACTCCCTGCTAGTTTCTTTGATGGCACAACGAAGCTACAAGACTATGGATGCATTGTACAAATTGTTATATTGTCGGATTTCAACTACCATTTACACTGGAATTGAGGTAAATTCAACTGGAATTGAGTTTACGAGACAAACACGTGGTCTGAAGTTATAGCCATGTGGGGTTTATCATTTTGTGCTAGATGGTTACATTTTAATAATTTGCATGCTTTTGGTGACTAGAAAACCACAATTGATTGGATCAATGGAATTTCTGCTTTAGCCCTTCCATTATGTTGAAAAGTGACAACAATGTATTGTAAATGATGTAATTGTGGGTAAATCTTATTTTTAATGTCAGTTAGTTTTATAACGAGATTTGTAACGAGAAGGAGTTATGTAACGAAGTAGCCCATATTAATTGGGATTTTCCAAGAGGCTTGTAACCAAGGAGAATAATCTTTGATCATTAAAGTTTCCAATCCCTTGCCCCATGGATGTTTCCTTGACACACTGTTAAGGTTTTACCACGTAAAAATTCTTGTGTTAATGTGTGTGATTCAGTTTCTCAATTTTATACATTTCTTGCTTGTTTGAGTGAATGTTTAATATCTTTGAAAGACTAAAAAGTGGTATCAGAGCTCCGGAGGAGTCGGGTTAGGGGAGTTTGCGTTCCTGCGTGGTCGTTGAGGAAGTTTGCAGCTGAAAGTGTGGGTTAAAACTAAAGTGTTGATCGAAGCCCTGCAATGCTGAGGAATTAGGGGGGTTAATAAAGCAAGGAGTGCCTATCAGTTCTCTGTTGGTCAAACAAAAATGACACAGAGCCATTTTTTTTATATTCTGTTTGTATTTATGAAGAAGCCAAGTCCCAACCTTGAAGAGGGACACCTTGTCGTCGTCGTAGCTTGCTGAGCAAATCATAAAAGCCAAGTCCCAATGCTGAAGAGGGACACCCCACCGCCGTTAGTTTAGAGCCATAGATGCAGTTAGGAAAAGAGGATCGCTATTCACCGTTTGAGTTAAGAGTCCAAGCCCCTGAGGAAACTACAGTAAAGTTGGTATGATAGAGCCACTAGTCAAAGAGACTAACACAATTGAAGTTGAAAATTGATCAATGCCGCTGACGCCTGAGAAGAAGTGAACTGCCTCCTAAAAACAAGCTGAATTCCTGATAGGTAGCAGAAAATTGGAGCAGAGCTGGAAAGACATCTGAGACACCCTAGTATTTTTTAAATTAACAAAACTGGTATTTTTAATTAGCATAATTTTTTGTGGGTGAAAGTGGAAGTGAAAATTTTGATTTTGATTTTTTATTTTTGGAATAGGCGTTTTGTGAAAAATTCTAGAAATTTTGTTAGGCATTCTTAGAAAATAGAGGTAGGATTTCAAAACATAGGTAGGATTTCTTTAATAAAAAAACAAGAAGTTTTTTTTTTATATTATTAGTGGAAAGGAACAATAATTGTGAAAACCCTAATCGAAAGAAGGGAAAATGAAAGAAGGGAAACCATATATTTTTTTAAAACCCTAAATGAAAGAAGGAAACCTTAGTAGGAAGATTTCTAGAAAGAAATGGAAAAAATGACGAACACAAAGTTCGAGGTGGAGAAGTTCACCGACAAGAACAATTTTTCTTTATGGACATTGAAATTTAGGGATTTGCTTGTGCAACAAGGGTTGCACAAAGCATTAGACGGGGTGAAGAAGAAACCTACTGGAATGACAAATTTGGATTAGGAGGACTTGGATGTCCGAGCTCTCAGTACCATTAGGGTGTGCTTGGCGGATTAAGTTCTTTTCAATATTGTGAAGAAACATCGACATCATGTTTATGGGGAAAACTATAAACGTTGTATATGACCAAATCTTTAACCAACAAAATTTATCTGAAAAGAAAATTGTACAATATTCAGATGAAGGAGGGTACAAAAATTGCAAAATATTTAAATGTTTTTAATACACTTATTTGGCAATTGTTAGATATGGAAGTTAAATTTCAGGAGGAAGACAAAGCTATCACTTTGTTTTGTTCTCCCCGAGTCATGGGACCACTTCGTAACTTCTATCAGTTTGAGCACAACTGAATCTTTGGAATTTGATACAGTGGTGGGAGCTCTGTTATCTGAAAAAGTATGGAGGAAGTCCAACATTGAAACCTCCACACCAGAAGCCATGGTAGCTAGAGGTCGGTGAAAGGAAAGAGGGGAGAAAAAAAGGAGTTCTTCTAGATCAAAATCAAAGGGAAAAAAGTGTAAAGCCAAATGCTGGTACTGCAACAAAATTGGACACCTCAAGAAAGGATGTCAGAAATGAAAGGAGTCTGAAAACCCAAACAAAGAGCTAAATCAAGTTGATTCAGGTATGATTGATGAAGTTTTATCTGCTGAATTGGGTATGGTAGATGAAGCTTTACCTGTTTGTAATGTTTTTCAGAATTATGAAAATTGGTTGTTAGATTTTGGTGTTCACATGAGTCCACACAGAAGTTGGTTCACTTCATATGAAGTTGTGAATAATACTTCTATGTTCATGGGTAATAATGTGTCTTGTCAAATTGTTGGGATGAGAAATATAAAAATTAAAATGTATGATGATACAGTTAGAACATTAACTAATGTTAGACATGTACTTGAATTGAGGAAAAAATTGATTTCTTTGGGAGTGTTGGACTTGGATGGTTACAAGTTTACAGGTCAGAATGGAGTGTTGAAAGTCTCAAAAGGTATCCTGGTTGTTATGAAGGCATAAAAGACTAGAAATATTTACAGACTTAAAGGAAGTACTCAGGGTAGTGAGGTAGTGACTGTATGAGAGAAAGCATAAGAAGTTACTCACCTATGGCATCAACCACTGGGTCACATGAGCGAGAAGGGTCTTCAGGTACTGATGAATCACAAGTTTCTTTCTAATTTGAAATCCTTGAAGTTGGATTTTTATAAACATTGTGTATATGGTAAACAATGTAAACTGAAATTTAAAACTAGAAGTCATAATAGTAAAGAAATTTTGGACTATATCCATTCTAATCTTTGGGGACCATCACCCACTGTATCTTATGGAGGTGCATTATACTTCTTAACATTTATTGATGGTTTCTCTCGGAAAGTCTGGGTTTATATGTTGAAAAAGAAAGTTGATGTATTTAATGTTTTAAGATATGGTGTAAAAGAAAACAAGCAAATCAATTAAATGTTTAAGAACTGACAATGGCGATGAATCTACTTCTTTAGAAACTGAAAAATGTTGTAAGGATTAAGGGATTGTTAGACATAAAACTTTTGTTTATACTCCTCCGCAAAATGGCGTTGCTAAACGTATGAATCATACTCTTATGGAAAGAGCCAGAAGCATGATCAACAATTCTAACCTGCAAAAGGAGTTGTGGGCAGAAGCAATATCTATTGCTTTTTATTTAGTAAATAGATCACCCTCAGTTGCCATTAATTGTAAAATTCTTGAAGAAGTTTGGTCGGGTCAATCTTGTGATTATTCACATTTAAGGATTTTTGGTTGTAATGCCTATGCTCTTATTCTTAGGAATCAACACTCAAAATTAGATCTAAAATCGAAATGTTATGTCTTTGTTGGGTATGATTATGCAGTAAAAGAATACAAGTTGTGGGATCCTTCTTCACGGAAGAAAGTCATTAGTAGAAATGTAACATTTGATGAATCTTCTCTGCTAAAACCGGATGATGAAAAAGTTGAATAGGAACATGTATCGCCTAATCAACAAATTCAGTTGGAGACTAAACCTTTTTCAGAAAGCCGAAAGGAAGGTTAAACTTCTGAAGAAAAAGGTGAAGAAGATGCAAAGTGTTGTCATTCTGTATTTTTGAGGTTGAGGGAGTAAACACATAGGACATCATCAAAACCACTTTGGAAGTTGGGATCTAGCCCTGCCAGCTTTAGAGAGGGATCTCTCTTTTTAATTTAGCTTTGTTTTTATGTAAATTTTTAGGCTAGCTATGATTGTACTTGTTTGTTTTGTTTGAAAGCTTTGGTTGATTTGAGTGATAATTTTTAATAGTCCTGGATCCCAAAAGAATTTTCACTAGAGCTCACCCTGGTCCCAACCCTGCTGAATTTGTAGGTAATCCAGAAAAA
>APFE031589321.1:28759-40135 GCA_000404065.3 Pinus taeda | reverse complement strand
AACAAGAATAACAATGACCAAAAAATGAACTTTGGTACCTGGGAGATGGAGGTTTCCTTGATGTACTTCTGAAGCCTTTCTGCCTTGAGATCCTTTGATGATAACCATTGCCTCTTGCATCTTTGACATCATCTACCTTTCTTCTTGGAGTTGGTTTTCTTCTCAGAGCAGGATTTGTTCTATTGTAGCCTTGATTTTTCTCCTTGCCTTTGCTGGAACTGGGAGCATCACCATTTCTTTCTGGCTTCTTCACATCTCTTTTGCTTAAAGCATTTTCATTCTTGTTTGAGGGTTCACCTACATACCCGAGTCCTGATTTATTAGATGGACATCTGTGATAGCTAAGCATGTCATCCAAGGCTTGAGAGCTCTTCAAGATTTTTTTCATCCCTTCAACCTTTTTTTCTGAGGAGGACAATCTCTTCTTCCAATCTTTCACACTCGTTATTCTTCTTTGCAAGTTGTTCCTCAATGTCTTCCTTGCTACGAGTAGCTTCAGCTGCTACTATCTTAAGGGAGATGATATCTGACTTCATTTTGAAGATTTCTTCATTCTTTGCTTGACTGCTCTCCATTTTCTTCTCAGCTCCTTGTGCCTGTTTCCTGGCTTCTTGTAATTGAGACTTAAGGGAAAAGACCTCTACCTTGTACTGACCAATCTCTTCTTCAAGTTTGTTCAAGCTCTTGTGCCTTTGTTCAAGTTGACTTGACAAGGTATCTTCTTGCTTCTTTGCTTTATCTAATTGATTTGTCATGGATATGACTTCTTCATGATGCTTTCTTTTGCTTTGATGATATTCCTTCTTAAGCTTGGCAAGCTCTTCATCCCTTTCTTGTACTTGAAGCTAGATGAGGTCAACTTTCTTCCTTGTTTGGTCTTGGTCACCAACTGGAGCTATCTTCTTAAGTTTCTCATTTTCCTTTTTCAAATTGTTAATCTCTTCCATGGCATTCATAAGTTGAGCGAGGAGTTCTTCCACAAAATCTTTTTCATTCTCTTCATCTTCTAGGCATGTTTTAGCCTTGATGTCATCATTCTCATGTTCAGCTTCTATGATGGGTTTTGGATTTCCTTCTAGATTTCCATCATCTTCTCGGCTGATGGTCATGGTCAATGCTTCTTTTGAGTGAAGATCATGAAGTTTGTCCCATATGCCCTTTGCTGATGAATCTTTTCCTAGATTGTTCTTTACAGAATTAGGGAGCCCATTAAAGATTGCCTTTACTGCTTTTGCATTTTACTCCTTGGATTCTCTATCCATCCTGCTATCATCAATCACTGATTTCCAGATTTCAATGCCTTGAGTCTGTAAGAAATTCCTCATTCTTGCTTCCCATATATTAAAGTTCCCATTGAGCCTTGGAGCCTCCTCAAATTGATTGTCTTCTATTTTAGTAGTAGAGGGAAACACATCCTTAGGAGGATTGGAGACTTTCTTCCTTGACCTCGCCATTTGTGTTCTAAGGGTCAACCTTCAAGCTGTTAAGATTTGAATGAAGGTACCTGCTATGATACCAATTGTTGGAAATACTGAGAGGGGGGTGAATCAGTATTTCTTTTTCCTACTATTGTTTTACCAGTTAAAACATATATATTCAGAACACAAGATGAATAGCAAGAATAAATTCTTTTATTAATATAAGCTGTGCAGTAAAATAGATACAATATATAGATGGTTACAATCAGTTGCCAAGCTCCAACTTGGACTTTGGTGAGGCTCCAACCTCCAGAGCACCAACTCTATTTCGCCAAGACACCAATCTTGGACTTAGGAGCACAAACTCCCAAGGGCTTCAATCCTTCCTACTTTTGAGGCATCAACCCCAAGGACTCCAATCCTTCTCAATTTTGAGGCACCAGCCCCAAGGACTCCAATCCTTCTCACTTCTGAGGCACCAGTCCCAAGGACTCCAATCCAATCTTGTCAAGGCATGTTTGATAGTAATATTTTGCTCTCAGAACTCTTCTCTGCTAAGTTTTGTCTATTTACAGCTTCACTATAGTCTCCAAGCTACAATATCAATGACAACCAGTCTTCTTATGAATGAGTCTTTACAAATCTGCACACTACCCACACATAGTCTCCAATAGCCTTCATGCTCTCTGATAATGTCTTCACACAGCTCTAGTCAGTCTACTGTTAGTTTCACTAAGATCTGCATACAGGAACAACTTCTTGTTCAAGATTTATGTTCTCTACTGGCTACTTCTCCCCTTCGACTGTCTACTGTCCTGTTGGCCCTTCGACCCTCTTTCTATTCTGCTAGATCCTCTCGTTGCCTCTGTCTCCTCCAGCTTATTTTCCACAGCGTTCAACAGCCTTCAAACAACATTTTTCTCTACTGCTTCTGCTATCTCACAGTCTGGTTCTTCACCACACCAACAACCACCACAGTCCTCTGTTTTTACTGTTTTATACATTCCCATGCCTTTTTCCATTCGTTTCCGCTTACACCGCCTCTTAGGCTTCCTCAACGCTCACTGTCATTTCCTCTGTGCTCACTTGCTTCTTCAACTTCCCAGCTTTCAGTTTGCTCTGTTTATTCATGCTCATAGGACACGTTGAATCAATGGCAAGAACTGAGTCATACGCAGAGGACACATATATCAGAAAACTGTAACAGCGCTCCTGTTTTCTCATGATAGTAGACATACACAGGGATGGCATTATTTAACGGACTTGCCACGTCCTGATCGAAATCGCCATCGACATTATTTCAGCCTCCTGAACTATCGGAACAATTATCATAAGCCTTTTGGCCTAAAACACCTCGTACAAGCCAAATATTTAATTACACAGAGAATATGAGAAAAACTAGTCAAAAGACTAAGGGGCAGACTTCAAGCAATATTAAACCCGCATCTAAACTGTATCGGGTCCGCAGCTTAAATCGCAATCGGCAATTCGTGACTCTCGGGGGTCCTTTATATATCGCACCCATGACTCTCTCGATGGCCGATGGTCCATCCTCCATGGCTCCGATGGACCGGATGCGATATGGTATTAAACCATGGTTTATATGCCCGTCGGGTCCACATGCTTTATCGCAATCAGCAATCGCGGCTTATGGAAGTATTTTATAAGTCAAGCTCATGACATTGCCGATGGCCGATGGTCGATTCTCCTACAGATGCGATATGATATTAAGCAGCAGTTGATATTCTCGTTAGGTCCGTAACCTTATCGCAATCGGCACTTTCATGTGGCAAGGCTTCTTAGCTTGCGATATAGCGACGGATGCGATATTTCATTGAGTCAGTTGTGATATTCCATCGGGTCCACGTATATATATGTGTCACTATCAGTGATCGCAAAGGGGTCACTTAACACTCTATGACTTTGCTCTGAATTCCCGATGCGATAATTGCTATCGGTGATTGCAATGGTCCACTTGACACATTGTAACGCCCACTTCCGAAGTGCCGATGCGATAATCACTATTGGCGATCGCAAGTTGCACAGGGTCAAGACTCATCGTTAATGCAGACCACTCCATTTTTGCGATGCAATATTAAGTGTCGGACCTGATAGGATCCCAAATCCCCCGTGCATATATTTTCAAGTCCGCTTTCCGCCTCCAATAGTGTATTTTCCTATGTACATGCCTTAGCCTCCATTTGCGCCTCCGATAGTGTTAAAGCATGCATACATGGGTTTTACAGGCCCGATAACGTAACTGGATATATCTATATGAGTTATGCCCTTGATGGCTCCCGATGGCTCTCGATAACTCTGTATGCTTCCTTTGTGGCTCTGATGGCTTTGTTTGTTGTTAAATGCATCCATTTCTCCTCCAATGGCTCTCGATAGTTGTTAAATTCATGCGTATAAGCTCTCCAATCACTTTGTTTCTGTGTTTCCTCCGTTTGCTCTGTGTGTTCCTCTTCATTGGCATATATATTTGACATATACATATATATGGCTCCTCTGGTGGTGCTTCATGCTCTGTTAGCTCCTATGGCTATCTGCGTCCTCTGTTTGCCATGTATACTCCTCTTCTTTGGCATATATATGGCATATATATGCTCTGTTCTACTCAATTTTCTCCTGTAGCTCTGCTAACTCTGTTTTGGCATATATATATGTGTGTGTGTGTGTGTGTGTGGCTCCTCTTGTAGATCCTCTTGCTCCAATGTGGCTCTGTTATGTACCTAGGGGGGTAATATGGGGTACCGAGGGAGGTACCCAAGGTAATAATGTAATAATGGGATGGGCCATAGTAATAAATAAGGTGGTTAACCCATGTCATGTAAGGGACCACAAGTAGTTAATAATAATGTAATGGGCCCATGGTATTAGTTGATGGTATGAGTAAACCATGGTAATGATGCATGGTATTGTATGTATGAAGCCTATATAGAGACTAGAGACTCCACATGGAGAGATATGAAGAGAAATAGTCTTGTATGAACAAGCATATAGCTTGTGGAGTGTTCTCCTTCCTTAAGGAGTGAATGTATGGTGTTGCCCTACCTTAAGGGTTTGATAATAAAGAAGTATTTCTATCTATTCATATCTTGTTATTATTGGGTTATTTCTGTTATCATATATTTCTAGGTTAGATATACAACAAGTGGTATCAGAGCACTTTCTTGGGCACAAAAGTGGAATTTTTTTTTTACTTTTTGCAGGATTTCAAGGGCGGCGAGTTTGCAGATCAGATCTATACGTTTTAGTTCAAGATCTGAAAAATATGATTGCAAATCTGTATTCCTTGTGAAAAAATAGCCGATTTCAAAAAAAAAAACGGTCAAATCGGAGTCCGGATGAAGGAGATATCGCTGATCTAAAAATCAGTAGGGTTGGAGACAATTTTTCGGGGCAGCGAATTTGCGGCTCAGATCTAGACGTCCTGGTGCATGATCTACAAGATCTAATTGCAGATCTGGAATCTTTGTGAAAAAACACCCAATTTCAAAAAAAAAATCAGGCAAATCGGAGTCCGGATGAGGGAGATATCACTGATTTAAAATCAGCACTTTTTTCAGAAATTTTGGGCGACGTCGGGAGAGTAGCAGCGCAGATCTGGAATTCTAGTGTCTGGATTAGGATTCCTATCACATGGGCAGATGCAGAATGATTGTTCCATTTCTAAAAACAGGTCATAATAAGGATTCTGAGCAATATTGACGAAACTGTGACAATTTCAAAATTTCTCCAATTTTTTTTTTTGTGATGGTGTACCTAGATCAGAGTTCGAGGGACTTGTATAAATTTGACGGTTCTCACACGTCAACATGGCTAGCACAAATGGAGCAGTATTTCAGATTGAATCATATCCTAGATGATTGGACTAAGCTTAGGGAGGGGACCATGTACTTGGACAATGAACGAAGGCAATGGGTGGTATGGCATCAACGTCGCAATGGACCTTTCGCGAGTTGGGCCCAATTTGCCAAAGTTCTTATAGAGCGCTATGACCGTAAATCAAATCTTGTGGATAAGCACACACAGACAGACACACAGCCTAGCAAAGCTGTTATTTTTACAGGAAAGAAGGAAACCAAGGAACCAAAAGGGTTATTTTTGGCTGGTATCTCGGTATTGCAGGTTCATGGATTGATTCAGAAGGAGAAAATCATTGTGTCCATCAATCCGAGTTGCAAACAAAATCTTATAAATGTCAACTTGGCAAAGAAATTGCAAGTCCCAGCAAAACAAATTGAACATACACAGGTTGATAATGAGGATGTTCAAGTGTACAAGGATTTGAAGATTTCTATGGATAAATATGTGTTGCATGGTGATTTTTATGCCTCAGAGATGGATAATATGGATGTTGTTTTGGGATATCCTTGGATGGAATCCGTGGGTACTATCAATATTAATGTGCAGAAGAAATTCCTGAAGCTAGGGTATAAAAAGAAGAAAATTACATTACAGGATATTTCCATCTATAAACAGGTAGAGCACATGAAGGCTAAAGCAGAAGATGTTCCAGGGTCTGACATATCAGATGATGAGCAATTGATGGTCGACAATCAGACACAAACAGAGGCTGAAGCAGATAAGGGTACAGGTGCTGATACATTAGAGGAGGACTCAGTGGTTGAAGTCATATGGGAAAAGAAGACACCACAACAGGCACCTCACCAGGGTGAATTAAAGAAAAAGACACCGTGGGTTAAAACGTCAACATATCATCACCCACATTACCCCGCAAGACAACCATCAAGATGGCAACCAGTTAGTGACAAGGACAACAACCCCCGTATAATGGATAGCGAGGAGCGAAGATCCACCTACTACACATCAACACAGAAGAGCTGCCATGGTCAACGTCCATATCAAGCGAGCGAGGCACCAGCGAGATCGAGGGTTCACCTTTCTCTTGGATGGCTAGATGCACATGCATGGTATCAGTGGACTACTCTTTTGAGTAGATCTTATTATTTGTGTTCTTCCCATGTTTCGGGGACGAAACATGCTAAGGGGGGGTGGAATGTTATATACCTAGGGGGGTAATATGGGGTACCGAGGGAGGTACCCAAGGTAATAATGTAATAATGGGATGGGCCATAGTAATAAATAAGGTGGTTAACCCATGTCATGTAAGGGACCACAAGTAGTTAATAATAATGTAAGGGGCCCATGGTATTAGTTGATGGTATGAGGAAACCATGGTAATGATGCATGGTATTGTATGTATGAGGCCTATATAGAGGCTAGAGACTCCACATGGAGAGACATGAAGAGAAATATCTTGTATGAACAAGCATATGACTTGTGGAGTATTCTCCTTCCTTAAGGAGTGAATGTATGGTGTTGCCCTACCTTAAGGGTTTGATCAATAAAGTGAATCATTTCTATCTATTTCTGGGTTTATTTGTATTATCTTACATTTTCTTATCAGATCTATAATATTCTTGGGTTAGATCTACAACAAGTGATATCAGAGCTACAACAGGCTCCTTTGGCTTGGCAGTGTCTTTCAAAGACCTCCAATGCCTCTCTTGCTCGAATATCCTGTAATATGCTTTGATCGGCCTCCTTTGGTAACTCCTCTTTACTTATGGCTTGGCTATCTTGATGGTCTTGCTCCTGTCTCTTCATGAATCTGCTCTGCATCCCCTTGGCTTCATGCCATCCTCTAGTATCTAGAATATTTCCATATTGACATCAATGACAACCTAGGTCAACATATAAAGCCTATTTTCATGTTGCTTAGAGAAATTTCAACTTTCTTTTCATCAATGAATTAAAGGCTTTTGTCAAATTCCAATTTAGCACCCATTTTCTTATTGTTGAGATGAATTTAGATTCATGAACTTTTTAGAGAAGGTACGATCTATAAGTTTGGAATTGTTTTTAAATTAAATTAAATGAGAAGAATGTCTATGTTTTTAAATTAAAGTAAACGAGAAGATTGTCTAGAACTATGTTGAAATGAATATTTAAGAAACTAATATGTGAGATTACACTATTTTCAAATCAAGAATTTGTAAATTGTAATTTGAAAACCAGATTTGTTTTTAAATTAAATTAAATGAGAATAATTTTTAGAATCATGTTGAAATGAATATTTAAAAAATTAATATGTGAGATTATATCATTTTTAAATTAAGAATTTGTAAATTGTAATTTCAAAATAATTGTGGAAATATTTTTTTATGTATTTTGTAACAACTCTTGGTTAAAAGTTCATGTAATAAAAATTAATAAAGGGAAAATAAGACCAAGGTCAAGGGATACTTATTTCGAGTAACCCTTGGTTAAAATTTCGTTGGGTCTAGGCCCCTAGCTCACCATAGCGGCCCAACCACTGCCCTCCGCTCAACCACTCCCACGCCACCCCGGCGGCGCGAGGCAGGGGGGAAAGGGGAGGTTGCCGCAACCTCCACCCATGCCACCCCTGCAGCCCGCCCGCCACCCCGTGAGTGGGCGAGGGCTGGGGGGGTGCTGTGGCAGCCTCCCTCCATGCCACCCCTGCAGCCCGCCCGCCACCCCGTGAGTGGGCGAGGGCTAAGGGGGGGTGCTGTGGCAGCCTCCCTCCATGCCACCCCACCCACCTTGCCACCTTGCAGGCGGGTGGGGTAGCCATGCTCATCGCCTCTAACTTACGGGCCCGTTTGGCCGTCGTGAGCTTTATCGGGCCCACCATGCTCACATCAGATGTAGTGGGTAAATTTGGCTCGCAAAAAGTTTTAATTAAAAAAAAATTCTACTTCATTAAACTTATTTAATATTAAAATTTGCAAGGAAAAAAAATTTAACTAACCTTTCCATTGTGAGAATTCTCCGTTGAATATATTGTTGATAGCAATGTAGCTGCTGCTCCACAAATTCACTCCAAGTCTTTCAATGAAGCTCATAAAACTTTGATGTGATGTGAGTAATAGTGATAATGAAATTTATTATATAGGTGAAATTACAAAGATGTTTTACCGTATGGTTAATGTGGGATTAATTTGTTTTAAAAAAAATTAACATGTTAATTTTTTTATGGCGACAAAGGAAACTATGATAAAACGAATATTATGGAATTTTTTTACAGCGGGGTGAATGTGGAACTAATTTGTTTTAGAATGTATTATAAAAATTAAAAAAAAAAACATTCAATTGTTTAGTAAATATTATATACTTTAACTATTAAAATAATTTAGGTAAAAGTTGTAGTTTATAATTTTAATTTTAAAGATTTATTTCATAAAAAAATTTAGTTTACATTTTTCAATAAATTGTAGAATAAAATAATGAAGGGAAATAAATCTAACAAACTTTTTGGAGGGAAATATTTTGGCGAAACTTTTAGGAGGGAAAATTTTCATTCTCTAAGCTATATAATATCTTTAGGAGACTCTGCATTTGTATCATTCAACCTCTTCTATTTGAAAGGGATGGATTGTCCTGATAGTGAAGTTTTGATTTGTACAACATCAACATTTTCATCGCGTAACAATTCTATTCATATTGATGAATATAACGGGAATTGTTCCACTATGAATAGAAAGTGAATTCTTCCACTTAGTCCTAATCCTAAGGAATATGAGAGTGGCACTGATGAAAAAGGGGATGGAGAATTTCAAATAAATAAAGAGTCATAAATTCCACTTAGTCCTAATTCTAAGGACTATGAGAGCAGAAGTAATGAAGAGCATGATGACAAATTTCAAAAGAATGGAGTGTCACGATGTCAACTTAGTCCTAATCCTATGGACTATGAGAGCAACAGTGTTGAAGATTATCATGATGAATTTCAAAAGAATGGAGTGTCACGGTTTCCACTTAGTCCTAATTCTAAGGACTATGAGAGCAGCAGTGTTGAAGAGCAAGATGAAAAATTTCAAAAGAATGGAGTGTCACGGTGTCCACCTAGTCCTAATTCTAAGGACTATGAGAGCAACAATGATGAAGAGCGTAATGATGAATTTAAAAGAATGGAGTGTCATGGTGTCCACCTAGTCCTAATTCTAAGGACTATGAGAGCAATAGTGATGAAGAGCATGATGATGAATTTAAAAAGAATGGCGTGTCAAAGTGTCCACTTAGTCCTAATTCTAAGGACTATGAGAGCAGCAATGATGAAGAGCGTGATGACGAATTTCAAAAGAATGGAGTGTCACAGTGTCCACTTAGTCCTAATTCTAAGGACTATGAGAGCAGAAGTGATGAAGAGCGTGATGATGAATTTCAAAAGAATGGAGTGTCACAGTGTGTTCTTAGTCCTAGTTCTAAGGAATATGAGAGCAGCAGTGATAAAGGACAGGATGATGCACTTAGTCCTAATTCTAATGAGTATAAAGGTAGCAGTGACAAATGACAAGATGTAGCATTTTCAGTAAGTAAATAGTCACAGTTTCGATGTAGTCCTAATTCTATGCACTATGAGAGAAGCACTGACAATGCACATGAGGAAGGATATCCAATAAACATCGAGTCAAATTTTCCATTCAGTCCAAATTCTAAGGACTATGACAGTAGCACTAAAGAAGGGGAAGATGAAGAATATCCTCCAAGTCAGTATTTGAAAAGCACAATTGATCATAGTGTGGATAACATTCCTCTTAATGACGATGAAAATCCTTATACAAATAGTGATCCAATGAAGCAGACCTTTTCGTATCAATGCAAGATGTTCTAATTATACAAGGGGTAGAGCAGAATATCTGACGAGAAGAAGTTCTCTCATTTCTAGTGAATGTTGTCAAAAGGATTGCTTGAAACATATGGATTTCAAATTTGCATTAGAGAGCAGGAAGAGATATTTGTTAATGAATAAAAGCATGTAAAATTCATATTTAGTTGGTTGCATGCAATCTACATTGTCAGGTTATGATTATCATATGGGGACTTTATTTATCGGTAGAAAAGCTTTCAAAATGTTTTATTCGATTGGGAATTTTTGTCTCTCGAGAATTCAAGAAAATTTGGAAAAGGATCCCACATTTTATTCAGAAGTATGTCATAAAAGACAGTTTGGGCCATTATCAAATATTGCAATGTCATGGATGAAAGATTTATTTTCAAAGCATGGAGAGTGTATGCTAAAGGTGCTGAGGGACATGGACGGTTTATTACATATCAATATTTTGTGAAGGTATGGAAGAAAGAATTCAACAATGTCTGTATTCCTAAGAAGACAAGGATGGGGATTTGCAGTACATGTGCTTTTCTTAAATCAAAAAGGGACAAATGTGAAGGGTCAGAAAGAGGTAAGCATTCATAACTTTAACTTTTAAGATTGTATAGTGTCATGCAGAAAGAGTTAATCTTGCGGACAAAACCAACCTCCCTAGAAGCCTAAGACTTTCTAGTGACAAACAATACAATTAAGAGCAATCCTTCTCTAAACATGCATTTACCATACAAGAAATCAAGTGTTTAGATCCTACCTGTAGTCCAACGCTGTTGTAGTAGTCTAGCCTTGTTGATCTGGAAGATCTCCTCCTTCACTTCGAAACCTGCATTCACTAACAATCAAACAATTAAATAGCACCTGAATATCTCATAAAATAAAACATATTCAACATACAGACCAAGGAGTATATGAAACAACTCATTATAACAAATTTTTGAGAAGAATGGACTTATTTGTATTAATAGGAAACAAAAAAAACCATTACATCCTGAGCCTTGGTGTTGTGCAAGTTCCTCCCAGGGTCCAGCAAGAGTTTTCCTTTACTTTGATCAGCTCACCCACTTCCGAATGAAACAAGAAAGGATGGGAATCTCTCCTCACAAGCTTCTACAAGGAAGTCCTAATTCCAGCGGCATCTACCCTTTGGAATGTTCAACTTTCAACCTTCCCTCCTCTAGCCCAATGTCTGTATTTATAATGTTCTAGAGGAAGTTAATCAGGTCCAACATCAATGGGATAAGCCCCTCTTTTGGATGGGGTAGCTCCTCTCTTGATGGGATAAGTTCCTCTTTCATA
>APFE031589321.1:16819-28739 GCA_000404065.3 Pinus taeda | reverse complement strand
AGTTATGAAGAGCGTGATGATGAATTTCAAAAGAATGGAGTGTCACTGTGTCCTCTTAGTCCTAATTCTAAGGACTATGAGAGCAGCAGTGATGAAGGACAGGATGATGCAATTAGTCCTAATTCTAATGACTATAAAGGTAGCAGTGACAAAGGATGGGATGTAGCATCTTCAATAAGTAAACAATCATGTTTTCGACGTAGTCCTAATTCTATGGACTATGAGAGTGGCACTGACAATCCATATGAGGAAGAATATCCATTAGTCAAATTTTCCATTCAGTCTGAATTCTAAGGACTACGACAGTAACACTGAAGAAGCGGAAGATGACGAATATCCTCCAAGTCAATATTTGAAAAGCAGAGCTGATCATGGTGTGGATAAAAATCCTCTTAATGATGATGAAAAGCCCTATACTAATGATGATCCAATGATGGAGATGTTTCCAAGAAATATTATATCGAGGAGTAGGAGCAGACCTTTTCATATCAATGCAAGTTGTTCTATGTATACAAGGGGTAGAGCAGAATATCTGACGAGAAGAAGTTCTATCAATGTTCTCATTTCAAGTGAATGAAACATATGGATTTCAAATTTGCATTAGAAAATAGGAAGAGATATTTGTCAATGAATAAAAGCATGGAAAATTCCTATTTATTTGGGTGCATGCAATCTACATTGTTAGGTTATGATTATCACATTGGGACTTTATTTATCTGAAGAAAAGGTTTCAAAATGTTTCATTCAATTGGGAATTTTCGTCTCTCAAGAATTCAAGAAAATTTGGAAAAGGATCCCACATTTTATTCAGAAGTACGTCATAAAAGACAGTTTGGGCCATTATCAAATACTGCAATGTCATGGATGAAAGATTTATTTTCAAAACATGGAGAGTGTATGCCAAATAGAGAGACAACATATATTCCAGATAATTTTTCAAGACGAGAAATCTACAACTTATACAAAGAATATGCAGAAGGTGTCGAGGGACATGGCCAGTTTATTACATATCAATATTTTGTGAAGGTATGGCAGAAAGAATTCAACAATGTCTGTATTCCTAAGAAGACAAGGATGGGGATTTGTAGTACATGTGCTTCTCTTAAATCAAAAAGGGACAAATGTGAAGGCTCAGAAAGAGGTAAGTGTTCATAACTTTAACTTTTAAAATTGTATAGTCATCAACTATGAAAAAATATTTCTTAATGAATTTCTTTTATGTTGTGTAGATTTAATTGTCAAAGAACTTCAGGAGCATCACGAACAACAAACAAATGAAAGGAATAAGTTGTACAAGCATCGAAAGAAGTGTTATGATAATCCGAATAAATATTTGGGTTTGATAATTGATGGAATGGACCAGAAGAAAACACTTTTACCACATTTTGTTCGCACACCCAAAAATTTACAGGAGGAAAATTTTATTCAGTTTCACTTGGTCGGTTGTATGGTCTTCAATGGGAAAATGTTGCCAATGGTGTACTTCACAGCTCCAAATATTCATAATGATGCAAATCTGACCATAACCATAATTCATGATGTGATTTCTCATTGGTCTGGTAATCTTCCTGAATTTTTGTATCTACAATTGGACAACACTTGTCGTGAAAACAAAAATCAGGTTGTTTTTGGATATCTAAACATGCTTGTTGAATTGAGAATTTTTCAAAAGGTAAAGGTTGGTTTCCTTCTTGTTGGGGACACTCATGACCATATTGATCAGATGTTCAGTCTTTTTTCAGTCACATTAAGGAGGAAGGAAGTTGGAAGCTTTCCATCACTAATTGAATGTATTAAGAAATCATACATGCCAGAGCCTACTTTTGATGTGTTGGAAGAAACTGTTGACATGCGAAGGTTTATTCTGGGATCATATGGTGAGGGGAAATGCATTCAACAACTTAATGACATTAACTTCCAACATCAATTTCGTATCAAAAAAATTGATGGGAAAACACTAATATGGGGCAAGAAGTATTCAACTACTGCAGAATGGGCACCATCATCAGGTTTGGAATTTTTGAAGTTCATTTTAGATCATCCAATATTTGCATCAAAAATATTGTTATTACAATCAGTTGGTGAAGTTCATAATACACACAGACAAAATAGAGATATAAATTATTCTGATTGCCTAGAAGAAATTAAAAAATGTATTAGATATACATATGAGTACTTTGACATTGCTGATTCAGTTTGGTGGGAGTCATTTTTCAATAATCAAAGTGATATCATTTCAACAACAACAAATGAAAATATACCTTTGAAAAATCCATTTATTTGGCCACAAAATGTGTCGAATGAACATGAGGAAATAAACATTGTTGAACAACAACAATCTCAAGGTATTATTAATTCTTCACAGGCAGAGGAAAGGGAGATGTATATTGGTTCTAGAAGATCTCATGCACAACGTGAATCCATGGAAGACCTTTATAGGGGTTCAGTACAAGATATTAAGGAGGGTTGCATGATTGTAGTGCTAGCAGATGGAGATCCCAATGGCTATCCATTCTGGGTTGCTAAAGTTATAAAGGTCTTTACAGAAAATGAGGATGTTACAGGTGTTGAAGTACGTTGGTATGCGACAAATACACACCCATTCAATGGTTTGTTTAAACCAGAGATGGTAATTGATAAAAAAAATGGCGGAAAGAGAAAAAGAAAGGGTACAAATATAAATATTAAAATTTGAGGATGTTGACATACTTGTTTATGACTTCAATTTAACAAAGAGAGGAACTCTTTGCTTCAAGACGATAGAGATTCTAAAAAGGTTGCTACCAGAAGGAACAATGTTGAGATGGGAGTCTACTGAAACCAGTCGTAGATCTAGAAGAATTTTGAAACCTGAAATGTTGGGCATGCATGTGGACTTAGATGGGGCACTAGTTGATGAAAGAGAAGAATATGGAACATCTTCGTCAGCATCCAGTCACTCTCTGAAGATGTGAATTCTGATGGTGTGCAAGAAAATATGAGTGATTTTGAATAATTGTTTAAGATAGTTTATATAACTAATGTTTGCACTGTATCTTGAAATAAAATTTTTGATTTCCATATGATATTAAATGAGAAGTTATGAGTCATTTTTATGTTGTTGGATTATATGTCTTAATTATGATAATTTTTATTGTTTAGAATATCTACAATGCAACATTAAATTAGAGATATAATGTATGTTTCATTCAATATACAAATAATGACTTTTGAATTCATTTAGTCATATAATTTGTTCATAATGTCATGGGTTTTTAATTTTATAGTTGAAAACATTCCAATTTCGTTTGTATCTAGCATGTTATGGTTGAGAACATCTTGAATTTATACTTAGGAAAGAAAAATGTTATTCTACCAAAAACATTAGTGTGTTTTTTTCCTCATAAACAACATTTTTTGGCACATAAAAATTTGATTTTACTAGCATTTTTTAAAAATGTTGAAAATTGACCTTAAAAAAAAATCATCATTCCAATATCATCACTTTTTCGTTTTCAAGGTGTTTTTTTGCACGAAAATTTCATTTTCAATGCCATTTTTAAAGCATGTTCAAAATTGACCCTAAACAAAAAAAATCATCGTTCCAGTATACACACTTTTCTTTTTTAGCACTGTTTTTTATGTTTTTTTGGGGTTCTTTGGCTAGAGTTCCTGTTTTGAGTTTATAGTTCCCATTTCAAAGTTTACATTGTTGGTGTAAGCCCCATATCGAAGTGTTATGGGCTTTCGATGGGTTGCAGTAAGGTGTTTTTATGCAAATGCAACCAAACTTTGTCATCCACCTGAAACTTGTGGGGCACTTGATGTTGATCATGTCACTGCTTGTACTTGAAATTTGACTTGTCCAAGATGTCATGAACCTGTTGGTGGATGCATTCAATAAATCAGGTTGCTTTATCATCCTTGGAAAATACATGTGTGGATTATGTCTATGTAGTGGCATGAGGCATGACAACATCAATCAGACACAATGGTTGAAATCCTAGATCCAATTGAAAGGGACTGCGACTAGTCGAGCTGTGGAGATATTTATTATAACTGTGTTGCACTTAGGGAAGACTCTCATCCTAGGTTCGTGGATGCTTGGATTTTTTTATATGCGGAGTATGTGCACTATCATCCTATTGACGACCTCTGTTTGTCCATCAGTCTCGAGATGGATTGCAGTTAAATTGGTGAGCTTGGTGTCCAATAGTGTCCAGAGGCTTGACCAGAATGTGTTTGGGAACCTATTATCCCGATCTAATATAATGGTCAGCGCGATCCCAAAATATACCCACACTCGTTCAAAGAAGAGTTTGGCAGTGTCCTCCACTGTGATAATCTTCTTGCAGGCCACCAATACAACCATCTTAGAAAATCTGTCCACGACCACAAATACACAGTAATTACCATGCTTGGTAGAAGGGAGGCTAGACATATAGTCCATGGAGATGGATTCCCAAAGCTGGCTGGGAGTAGGCAGAGGAGTGCACACGTCTTGCTTCTTGATGGTTGGCTTGGAGATGTTATAGGCAATGCAAGATATGATATATTTCCCAACATCTAGTCAATGTTTTGGCCAATAATATTACTTTTGTAGTACAACCACAATTTTCTCCACTCTAAAGTGTCTTGCGACCCAACTGTAGTGTGCCTCCCAAAGCATCTTGGCACGGTCGCTTGAGGCAACATAAAAGTGGCCCAGGTAGCATAATAATGCATCTTGGAGGTGGAAATCAGGAACTTGCTTGCCATCTACTACCATCTAGTATGTGGAGGCGAAATTTGGATCAATTTTGTATAGTTATGGCAATCCAGAGGTCTCATGGCCACAAGAGTTGAGAACAGTAGTCAATTTTGTAACTGGGGGCCGGCTGAGGCAGTTTGCAACATGATTAGTGCTACCCTTTTTGTATTTAATGATCAAGTGGAATTGTTGCAGATATGTATACCACTTCTGATGGCAATCATTCTACTACTTGTGTCTGTATAAACTAAATAGGTTGGTGATTGGTGTAGATGACCGTCTCCTTACCCATAATGTAATGCTTTCGTTGTCGGCAAGCCTGCACCATGGAATACATCTCTTTATCATAGGTGGGGTACTTCCGAATTGTATTAGAAAGTGTCTCACTAAGATAGGCCATTGGGTACATGTGTTGGGTGAGGATTGCACCAGTAACATAGTCACAGGGGTCTATCTCTATTTCAAATGGTTGTTCTCTCGAAATGTGAGTACTGGTGCATAGAAGAGGTGACACTTCAACTCAATGAACGCCTTATGTTGGGGCTCGGACCAAGAAAAATTTTCTTTCTCTTCGCCCTTGGTAATATGAATCAAAGGCCAAGTGATATGGGAGAATCCCAACACGAACCTCGGATAAAAATTTGCAAATCCCAAAAAGTTGTGAAGCTCTGTTAGAGTGGTTGGTGTTGGCCAATCCCAAATGACTTTGATCTTAGTCGAATCCACATGCACGCCACACTCATCTATGATGTAACCCAGATATTGGACTTGGCTCATGCCAAAGGTGCATTTCTCCAAGTTGGCACATAGTTTGTGTTGTCGAAGTGTTTGAAGGACCTACCAAATGTGTTGCAAGTGTTCTTCCTAACTCTTGCTGAAGATGAGGATGTCATCCAAATAAAGAACCATGAATGAGTTGGTGAAGGGATGCAAGATGTCATCCATTAGCCTCATAAAAGTAGCAAGGGAATTTGTCAATCCGATGAGCATAACCACCCATTCAAAAAGGCCTTCCTTGGATTTGAAGGCAGTCTTCCATATATTTGTGGGCTCTATTGGAACCTGGTGATAACTAGACTTTAAATCGATCTTGCTGAAATACTTGGCCCCCTTGAGTTGGTCCAAAAGGTCATCAATTTGTGGGATTGGATACCAGTTCCTGATAGTGATTTTGTTTAGTGCCTGATAATCAATACATAGCCTCCAAGTCTCATCCTTCTTCTATACAAGTACAATCGGGCTCCCACAAGGCAAGGAACTTGGTCGGATGTGCCCTTTTTGCAGCAACTCCTAGATTTTCCACTTGATCTCTTCATTTTCTAGAAGGGAGCAGTGATATATCGACCCGTTGGGTTGAGGTGCTCCGGGAGTTAGATATTTTTAATGGTTAACCTGACAATGCAAGGGTACCCCTGTGGGTGAGGAGAAGATGTCCCTATATTTTTCCACAATCCTATCCACCTACTTTTGTCGTGTCGAGGAACCCTTCCTGGGGGCCATGGACGTGGCCATGATCTTCCCCTTACTTTGAGAGCGAATTAGAAAGAAAACAAATTTCCTAGTCTGTGAGATGATCTTACTGTATCTCTTAATAAATATCAAAGAGATGGCAGTAGTTGGGGCCACCTTTGGTATCCTATATAACTTATTACCTAAAGAAATAATAACAGTGCGAGGCCTTGTCTCATATACAACATGACACTTCCATAAGTATGGTTTTCCTAACAATACATCACAAACTTCAAGAGGAGCAACATCACATAACACCTCATCTGTGAAGGGATTGATGTT
Organism: Pinus taeda; assembly: GCA_000404065.3. Classification (NCBI taxonomy): domain Eukaryota; kingdom Viridiplantae; phylum Streptophyta; class Pinopsida; order Pinales; family Pinaceae; genus Pinus; species Pinus taeda. The sequence goes on along the minus strand of APFE031589321.1, from coordinate 22,219 downwards.
GTATGGAAGGTGACACTGCTCGTTGATGTGTAGACCTTGTCCTTTGTGAAGCCACCCGATAGTGTACGGTTGTAAGTGTGGTGTTCGTTAGGCCCAACCACTTCATGACTTTTGTTGAAATGAGGTTCTTTTAGCTCCTGTTGTCGACAATGAATTGCAGCGATGAACCCTTCACCCACATCAGTGAGTTGAAGCAATGCTCCCCATCCTCTAGATCTTCGAGCTTAATCTTCTAGATCTTAGTGGTGGCAAAAGTGGTGCCAAGGTTCGCATCAATAATCTACTTCCCCTTGTCATTCTTCTTGTCAAGTTCTGACTCAGAATCAGAACATGCATCGAAAGCCTTGAGCTTAGCCACCAGTGACTGCTTGGATCGAAACTCACTTGTGTTGTGAGTGGGGCTCTTTTGGAACTCACACCACTTCCCTTTGTCCTTCTTTGTCTTTGTGGTGTTCTTCTTTCCTTGCATCTTCAACAGGCAGTCCTAGGTCACCCAGCCTTGGCTTTGCCCTTTATTTTGCAGTTTGGGAGTGCCTTTCTCTTGCTTCAGATTCACAGATCCAAAGTCCCGCTTCTTCAGTTTTAACTTCTGCTCAATCTTGACAGTGTACCAATAATCAGAACCAAGCGAGGAGATGCCTAGGAACTCCATCTCGTTTTGGATGTATTTGTGCAGACAACTACGACACTTGAGTACTAGATGTTGCTCAGAATCCTTGATACCCAACTTCATGCAAAGGGTAGAAAAAAAATTTGTGAACTCTGACACGTATTGGTCCCTTCCTTGCCATTGTGTGGTCCACTTTATGTACTTATCTTCATAGCTCCTTACAAGGTAATATTTCTCCTTGTTGGTGTCTCAGAAAGAGTTCCAAGTGGGTGCAACTGAAAAGAATAAGGGTTACCTCTCATCCTTCTACTCAAAGTATGTTTCCCACCAATCCTTAACATGGGGTGATCTGAAATTCACTCGTGAGTGATCTCAGTTAAATAAATAATGAATGAAGGTATTACAGGCTCATGTGCTGGTGTGTGTCTATGTTATTTTAGGCAACATATTGATAAGATTGTGAAATAGAAAATAGTAAGGGAAACACAATAAGTAAAGACAAGAACACAACACATTAATAAGGAGTTCACCCTATTCTCCAGGGCTACGTCTCCGGTCCAGCTTTCAGTGGTGGCCTTCTTTTATTGTGTCTTTAAATCAGAGATTTACAATGAGGGGCTCAACTTGAGACTTCTGAAACAGAGGATGCTTAGTAGGGTGGTTTTTGTATTCCCCAAGCCACTAGAGTGCACAGACTCTTTCCTTACCAAGTATCGACCTCTTTAGTCTTTAATGGGATGAGTCCAATGGTGCTCAATTCCTGACAGATATCCTCACAGGGATGGCTTGAACCTCTCAAGCTTGGTTCTGTCTGCCCAATGTTGCCTTAGGTCAGCTCGGCTCTCTATTTTCTGCTTCTTGCTTCATTATCTCTTTCACCTTTTCTGTCATTATTTTTCTTCTCTAGTTCTTCCTTATCATCCTCTGTTTTGTTTTGTTTATTCATGGCTTAAAGCTAATCTATCCTTGACTATTCACTTCCTCTTTTGCCCCTTCGGATTGCCTGTTGTTGTTCGCTTGGAGTTCCCTGCGCCTGCGTCATCACCAACATCTCACAGGGAGGTGGCCACTTGTCCTCTCACGAACTGCGCCATCTCTTCCTCAATGGTTCAGTATTTCAGTTACACTGTGGAATGATTCATCTGCTAACTCAGCGGTCAAATCGGACCTCAGACTTTTATATGCCACAACTTAATTCCCCTATCAAAGCTTGTTTCTCCATTGGGCGCAATCTCCGCTATCAGATTTGGAACCCCGAGATCCTATGGTGTTCGCTCATTTCGCGCGGTTGACTTGCTCGACCATTAGCGAGCGATGAGAGGTGGTTTTCTCTCTCATTCGCCGGACACGCATCATGCGATGAATGGAATCACTTATTTTCTGCCAAATCCGCTTACTGCCCCAATGTGCCTCCAATATACCGCTGGTTTTGGAGCGCAAGACCTGCTTTTCGCCTTAGCGTTTTCCCTACGGTTTCCCAGATTCCCATGCGACCGAATGCTCGGGGCTTTTCCTTATCAAGGGGTTTTGCCAGCGAGCACTAATCGCGCATCAGAAATGGCCTCCATTTCCCGATCTAAGCTTCCTAACTGCCAATTTTGCCTCCTGCTCGGTCTCCATGGGCCTCGGTCAGCGCGCTTTGATTGAGGTCCTTGTCATTCCTTGCTGACTGCAAACTGCCATTGTCCAGAGGTCTTCCTGATAGCTCTTTGTTCATAAATTCGAAGTTTGTCCAGATTTGATACAGTCATGGCACTTGATAATTTTTCATGGATCCAATTCGGATCATGGGGGGTGGCTTTGAGGAGTGAAAAAGTAATATTTTCCCTACTTGAAAAATCATAAATTGAAAAATACCCTTTCAATAGATTTAACCATCTATCTACGACGTCTGTATTTATTTGGCCTTCAAATATGGGAATATCAAAGCTGACTTGTACCTTGAAGGGAGTGGTGCCTCCAGAGTGGCCTTCGGATGAAGATGTGTCGCCTATAGGCATCCATCGGAGGATCTGGGCAAAGTTTTCCCTCGTCGAGTTCCTTTGTCTCTCGAGGGATTCTTCGAGCAATATTTTGAAGGGATCTCCTACTCCCTCATCTTTCTTTTCTTTCGCCATGGGAGGCCATTAGGGTTTGCGATGCTGGCCTTGCAAAGATTTAACCAATTCAAGTCCTAACTCCTTATAACTTGGCCTTGTTGGGGACATGCAAAGAAAAACAAAGAAAGAACAAAACGCTTTGATACCACTAATCCATAATTATATAGGAACGTAACAAAATATAGATATAAACATAAACACAGAGATGCAACAGGAATAAAACTTCATTTCATTAATATCAAAGAATCGAATATGCTTACATATAGAATGGAAATAAACTAGCTCGGGTGATGGTAGCTTATCTCTAAGAAGAGATGTGGTGGCTATATGCCTCTGAACTGTGTTACAATGAAGCTTGAAGGCTTATTTGTTATTTAGAAACAATGGAAAACCTTAATTATCCAAAAAACTAACCCTAGGAGATGAAGTGCCAAAACTATGGGCCCTGTTTGGGTAAATTGGTACATCAACTTCTCGGGGTTGTAACTTTGGCATACAATCTTCGTTTGACACAGACAATACTTCGGTAGAAAGATCTATCTGAGGAGTACAAATTTCAACTACAACATTATACATTATCACATGTTTCCTCATTTTCCCCAAAAAACATCGTTTAGGGCCTCAAAACAGCTCTGAAAATTTAGGACTTGAAACTGTGCTACAATTAAGGAAACTGAAAAACCGAAAGAAACAGTGGTGGGGGTCCAAGTTGAATAAGCGGGTGGACACCAATATCCAGCTGGTTCAAAAAAGGAATAACACAGAAAGTGAACATAACAACATTCAACCCTGTGAATATTAACTCGTACACTAATAAACCCATGGAATAGATACTATAAAACCAAAGAAAAAATAAACCCAAGGGAAAAATATGAACCCTTCCACAAACAAACCCACTGGATTGAAATTATAAACCCAAGGAAATAATAAACCCAACACATTAATACAAAAACCCAAGACATTATGAACCAAAGGGAACAATATCAAGGCCAAGGGATAATATTATAAACCCACAATAAATAAACCGTAATTTTTTTTTATTATAAACCCTAAAACAAACATGAATAGCTATTATAGACCATGGTACATTTCTGTATTGTGTCAATCTTTCTATTGCAACATGCAAGCATAGTTGGCAATATTTGTCCATTATCCATTTCCGTATCGAGACAATCTTTTTGAGAATAACGTAGGACCATGGTTCATGAAGGTTGATTTTCATATTCAGACAATGTTTGTCACAAAGCGACGTTGGAGCATGGTTGAACATGAATGACCACTATTGAGCACAATTGAATTTAAAGAACATATATGACTACAAGTGACCATGCCCATTCGTAAATCACCATAATAAACCAGTTCTATCATCATTGTTCATCATCCATAATTGTCAATGATCAATATTATAAACAAAAAACAATAATAAACACAATAAATTAATAATAAAAATACAAAAAAATAATAAATCAAGGTAAAAATAAACATTAATTTCTTTTGCAATATAACAGATGCATTAGTTTTTATAAAAACATAAAAACATAAATATTACTTAATTATATTATCTTCAAAATCATAAATCAGTATTCTAACATATTGGAATTTACCTTCTTTATCCTTAAATTCTTAATTAGTTCTAGATGTATAATTACCCAAAAAAAATTATTGAATGTGCAATCACCCAAAAATTTATAGAAGGCTCACATCATGAAAGACTAAGACATTGCAACAGCTTGCCTTAACCCTTATCGTATCATCTTTTTTTATGTCATTGTCATGTTATACGTCATATGTAAAAGCACTAAAAAGCAATTTTATGCATACGAATTGTTTAATGCATAGAACTATGTCATGTGTAGGTTTATTCATTTAATGTGAATGATTATAAAATTTATCTTAAAAAAGAATGGAGGCAATTATTATTAATGTGTTGAATGAAGGTATTTTTTTCTTATAAATTTTATAAAAAAATATTTATGTACTTTATTATTGTATTTAAATTTGAAAAAAGAAATATAATTATTTAATATTTTTATTTATCTATATAAATTTATTATAAAAGAAAGTGAGGAGAATAATTAAAATTTTAAGTGTTTTTTCCTTAATTAAATATATTTAAAATAATTATTCTTTTATATATATTATAAATACGTGTAATTTTTTCCATATCAAACTATATATATATAGATATATCACTCTAATTGTATTAGGTAAATAAAGTTAGCATAGAAGATGAGTACTTTTTCACGTTGTATATTAAATACTTGTGGAAGAACTTCCTCTTTAAAAATTAGAACTTTTAAAATAGAGAACATAGATATCAAAAAACTTACTACAACACAACTTACAAGTGTATATGAAATTTTACACCCCTTTGTATATAGTGTGTTTTAGTTTCTAAAGTGAACTTTAAGTTAAATATACTACCAAAATAAAATTAAACATAGGTTTGTGTTTAAGGTAAAACATCTAATTACAAAATTAGAATTAGTGCAATCATATAAATCATTATTATTATTATCTAATTTTAAGGTCACGACCAAGGCAGACACCAAATTGGTGTATGAGACCCCCTTGTTTGTGGGACTAGATCGGTAAAAGTCAAGAAATATCAATTCAAAATAGGCATTAGAACATTTATTTCTTTAAACATCTCATGTTCCAAAAAAAAAAATCTAAAAAATTAATTAAATT
>APFE031589314.1:0-78274 GCA_000404065.3 Pinus taeda | reverse complement strand
AACGTTTTAGATGATACCCCTGAACTACTGTTTGGTCCAGAAGTTAATGGAAAAACAACATATGGACCTGTTCCACCTTTTTATGTCAGTCTGCACATACATGACAAAATACTGCATAATGTTATGTTTGACTCAGGTGCCTCACATAACCTTATGCCCAAAGCTGTAATGGAAAGTTTGAACCTTGATGTCACAAGGTCGTACAAAGATCTATATTCCTTTGACTCAAGTCAGGTCAAATGTTTAGGCTTGATCAAAGACCTTTGTGTCTCTCTAGTCCAATTCCCCAAAAAGACAATCTTAATGGACGTAGTAGTTGCTGACATTCCCACAAAGTATGGCATGCTCCTATCCAGGTCGTGGGGAGAAAAATTGCAAGGGTCCCTTCAACTCGACCTCTCTTATGCCACTATATCTGTCTTTGGGAAACCAAAGAGACTATATAGAGAAACATTAATGAAGTATGTGGTAAGTAGTGAGGAAAAACCCCAAAATTTTCCAATTTACTCAATCCATTCTGATATGGATTCTTTTATTTTGTTTAATGATAACACCAGCCCTCCAACTAATGATAAGCCGTTATCTTTGGAGCAAGGAACGTACATCAATGAGGAATCGGTTGCCAACACCCATGAAATTGTCTTAACAGCCAAGGCAACCAACAAACAGTAAGAAGAACACCCCGAAACAGAAATTGTAAGTCTACCCTGTCCTCAAACAACCGAAACTCTCAATACAAACCTCAAACAAGAAGTCACATGGTATTTGGAGTTTGATGGTTCAGTTAACAAGTTAGGAGCAGGGGCTAGAGCATGGATTTACAATACTCATGATAATCACGCGCAAGGCCATGCCTATAGACTCAATTTCAAATGTACAAACAATATGGCGGAGTACGAAGCTCTTCTCTTAGGCCTCAAGTTGCTCAAACTCCTAGGAGCTACTAAAGTGTCCATCCTAGGTGACTCTGACTTGATTATACAACAAATAAAAGGTAACTTTGTCGCTAATGATAGTAGAATGTGAGCTTATAGAGCTGCTGCCACCAAATTACTTAATGCCTTCAGTGAATTCAAGCTTGCCAAAATTGCATGAGATCACAATATTCATGCCCATAGTCTAGCAACCGTTGCTAGCACATGCAAGCTTCCCTTTGAACCAAATCACCATTTCACCGCTGAAATAAAACACAGACCTTCGGTCCCTAACAATGTCAAGGATTGGCAGGTGTTTCAAAATGATGCCCAGATTAACAGTTTCTTAACTCTGGAGGACGAATTTTCCAACACAAACATTGACATGGACGCCATGGCCGACTCACAATAGTTAGCAGAAGAAAATCACCTGACTGTAATAGCTGCAACGGCTAAACAAATCCTTAACCCAACTGTTTTCAACAATACAAACATAGAACAGCTGAAACAAATCTGTTTAGAGGAAACAGCCAAAGCAGAGGATGAGTTTATTGATCTGAAGAGTAATGTTCTACCTGCCGGCCTTACCCCATTGGAAGACATGTTTGATGACAACGATGTGCCCAAAAAGCCAAAGATGGAACCTTTGAATGCTGCCATAGAAGAACACAACATAGGAACAGCAGAACACCCCAGAATGATTAAATTATCCAAAAATCTGCCTCCTGACCAAAAACCGAAATATGTGGATTTGTTCAAAGAATTCCAAGATGTATTTGCCTGGAGTTACGACGACTTGAAGTCCTATGACACTTCAATAATCCAACATACAATTCCCTTAAAACCAAATAAAAAAACGTTCAAACAAAAACTTAGAAGAATCAACCCCATGCTTCTTCCCTTGATTGAAAAAGAAATAAAGAGAATGTTTGAAGCAGGTATCATCGCGCCCATCAGATTCTCTGAATGGGTGTCTAACTTAGTTCCCACTAGAAAAAAAATAGGAGAGATAAGACTGTGGGTAGACTTGAGAAATTTAAACCAGTTCTCTCTAAAAGACCACTACCCGTTGCCCAAAATGGATCATATATTGCAAAGAGTAGTGTGTTCCTCTAGAATTTCTTTACTAGATGGATTTTGAGGATTTAACCAAATCCTTGTTCACCCAGATGACCAGGACAAAACAGCTTTTAACACACCCTGGGGAACATTAAAGTACGTTAAAATGCCTTTTGGGCTAAAAAACGTCGGTGCTACCTTTCAAAGGGCAATGGATATTTCGCTTGCTAAGGAGATACATGATTTCCTCGTAGTTTACCTTGATGACCTGACCCCATTTTCCAAATCTGATCAAGAGCACCTTAAGCACTTAAGGCAAATTTTCATGACATGTAGGAAATATGGCATTTCCTTGAATCCTAAGAAGTCCTTGTTTGCCCTTGCGGAAGGCAAGCTTCTAGGGCATATCATATCAAAAGATGGGATTAGAATTTACCTGGAAAGAATTCAAGCTATCCTTCAAATCCCCTATCCAAGAAACATAAAAGAACTGCAAGCATTCCTTGGAAAGATCAATTTCCTAAGGAGATTCATCCCAAACCTAGCCGAGCTAATAAGGCTACTGAGCAACATGTTGAAGAAGGATGCCAAGGTAAAATGGTCTCTTGAAACCAAACAGGCTTTTGAGAGTATAAAAACTGCCCTACCTCAAATGCCTGTCCTCACCAGTCCTCAATTCGACAGAGATTTTATCATTTTTTCCTTTGCATCTGAACACACTATAGCTACTATCCTTCTGCAGAAAGATGATCAAGGCAACGAAAAGCCAATTGCTTTTTTCAGCCGAGTTTTGAGAGATGCACCCTTGAAATATCATATTATGGAAAAGCAGGCCTATGCCCTGGTCAAAGCCATCAAAGATTTCAGAATTTACATCCTATACTCCCACGTGATTTCCTATGTCCCTAACGCTGTTGTAAAGTATATACTAACTCAAGAGGGACTAGAAGGAAAAAGAGGCAAGTGGATTGCCAGCATCCTTGAATACGACATTGAAATAAAGCCCACCAAGCTCATAAAAGGACAAGGGTTAGCCAAACTAATGTCTGAAACAAACTTCCAAGCATTAGACATTAATCAATTGGACAATGAACTGGAGTGTGCGACTCCACAGATCAGTGAAACCTTTCATGCAATCCCCATGGTATGTTGATATTTGCTTTGTATTGTTAAACCTGTGTGCTCCCCCAGGATTGTCCAGAACCAAGAAAAGATTTTTAAGGATGAAATCATCAAAATTTTGTGTCATAGATGGTGCTTTGTGTTGGAAAAATCATGAAGGTATTTTGCTTAATTGTTTGACTATAAATGAAACTAACGGCATCATGAAAGAATTCCATGCAGGGGACTGTGGATGACACTTATATTGGAAGTCCATGGCTGACAAGATCTTACGGGCTGGTTATTACTGGCCCTCTTTATTTGCAGATGTAAAGAAGTTTGTTGTCTCATGCCACAAATGCCAAATCGTTGAAGGGAAAAGAAAACTACTGCCCTTGCCCCTTAAGCCTATTTCGACCGAGAAACCTTTTCAACAATGGGGTCTCGACTTCATTGGAGAAATTCATCCCTCTTCCTCAAGCCAACACAACTGGATTTTAACAGCCACCGATTATTTCACTAAGTGGATTGAAGCCATCCCATGTAGGCAAGCCAATGACTCCACCATTATCCAATTCCTTGAAAGCAATATCCTTTCTAGATTCGGCTGACCTGAGAAAATTATCACTGACAACGCTGCTGCTTTCAAATCCAAAAAAATGATCAACTTTTGCCATAAATACCACATCACCTTAGGCCACACCACAGCTTACTACCCTCAAGGTAATGGCTTGGCTGAATCTTCCAACAAAAGCCTCATCAATATCATAAAGAAACTGTTGGAGGAAAACAAAAAGAACTAGCATAGGAAGCTCACAAATGCTTTGTGGGCAGACAGACTTTCCACCAAGAAATCCATTGGGATGAGCCCTTATGAACTTGTATATGGCATGGAAGCCAAGTTCCCTTCATCTCTGGGAATTCCTACTATTAAATTGTTGCAAGAAATTCAGGTTGAACCGAATGACATGCAGAGAAGAGTTAATCAAACCATTCATCTATAGCAAACCAGAGAACAAGTCTTCAACAGAGCTCAAATACTGCAAGAAAAAATCAAAAAGATGTTTGATAAGAAGGCCAAAGTAGAGGATTTCTGGGTGGGCAGCAAAGTTCCAAGATGGGATTCACGAAGAGAAGACAAGGGAAAACACGCAAAATTTGATTTTCTGTGGAAAGGTCCGTACATTATCAGCGATGTGCAAGGCAATAATACCTATTTTCTCAAATCTCCAGATGGCAGCACAGCTGAAGAAGGCCATGTCAATGGTCGAATGCTAAAGCACTACAATGACCCTTTTGATTGAAAAGAGCAGGCAGTGTTTTATTCTGTACATAGAATATTTGTATATACCAGTTTTTTTATTTTTTGTAAGAATCCATGATACTAAAGCACGCAGAAGAAAGCAGGCGGTGCTTTGCAGCTTAACAGTAGCACAAGTGAAGGAAAGAGCTGTTCCCAATCCAAAAGATCGAATCAATATAACAGTTAGCACTAATAAGTTCAAAGCACAACTATAGCAGAAGAAACAAGGCAGTCTGACCTGCTGTTCTTGGCTTCTCACAAGGAAAAGCCATCCCCAAGTGGAGTCACTGTTAGCCTCTTGCTGCAGCAGGTTACTCATATTTCATGATTGACATTTTTACGACCAAATATGTCATACTTTTCATTCTGCAATGCTCCATATTTGCTAAACAGTCACCAAGCGAAGAAGGCTACTCAGAGTTCATCTAATTGCTTTCCAAATTTTGAGAAGTTATTCCAGTTTTGTACAATTTTCCGCTAAAGGGAGGTCCAAATAGCTTAATCTTGGTCTCCCTAGGTTTCAATTTCCTATTTTAGAATATAGATAATGAAAATCTGTCCAAACAGCTTAATCTTGGAAGATTCTTAGATAGGTAGAGAATCAAAGGAGTCCAACTGCTTAATCTGGGCCCTTGGATGAAATAAGGGTAGTTTGTAGATAGGAAAGTTAAAAAGAAAAATTGAAATGATGGGTCTGCGAGTCTAAGTGCACCCAAACCAAAAGAAGAAAAAATGTTAGGTAAGCAGGTTGGGTAGGTAGTTCTGAGGTTGCAGAATCTTGACGTCTATTCATATTTTAAAAGTACCATCTACACTAAGATCACAGTCATCAAGCATTTTTATTTGAAGAAGCTCAAACCAGGCGTAACTAACTTCCCTTGCTCCATCTTCCCGAAATCATTAACTAATTTCCCCAAAAGAGGTCAAGATCTGCTTGATACCTCTTAGTTTCATCATTTTCATGTCATTAGCTTGGGTGAAGATCTGCTTCACTCAAAGAAAATTCATACTCTCTCTATAAGGTTCTATCCCCCCGTTGCAGCCTAAGATCTCTCAAACTTAGCGCTTTCTTACCATCTCCATATTGACTACTAACATTATTATTTAACTCCCTATATTTTTCCCATCCTCCTACTAAAACTATGTAAATCATTCCCTATGTAAATATCCCTCCCCCTGGTTGAAAAATAACCATAAGTACCCCTGGGAATTGCTCAGTTTGTCTGAAACTTGGCAAGAACCCTCATGCTACCCCTTCAAACCATCTGCTAATGCAATAGACTCCTTCCAAAGTGTAAAATCCCTTTTTAGGTTATCGGACCCCTTCCGAGGCCTCTTCTAACACACATACTCACTCCTTCCAACTGCAATAGACCCTTTCTGATTTCCTTAACACTCTGCAGATCCTAGTGAGCCATCTCGCGTCACCATATCGCAATATTTTCACCACATAGGTGTGCCCCATCCTTTGTTGCCTGATGCGATATCACGATGTCGGCGATCGGAAGTCACAAGCATCGCATTTCCAAAGTAAATACCTTCTCATTCCCCGTCGATGCGATATTACGATCGCATCAGAAGAAGTTCATCGCATCGCATTTAAGTATGAACCACCCTACCACGTCACCTGGATGACGTCACCCGCCGTACTGCAGCCAAAAAACTGAAAATTCACGCAGGAAGAAAAATCGTGCTTCGGAGCTCCAGAACAAGAAACGGAGGCAGTTTTCGATGAAATAGGCCGTTTTGGGGAATCTTTTGATTCCTTGGCCCGTTTTGCACCGAAAAGGCCCAAAATTGCTCGATTTTTCCAAATCAAACCGATTTGAAGACAGGAAGAGACCAGAGACAAAGATTAAAGAGTATCAGATCAAATCAACAGGGAAAAAGCACATCAAAGAGTATCAGCAAGCGGCGGAGACCATCAATGTAGCGGCAAAGTGTATCAGCGAAGATCTTAACAGTGGCTCAAAGAAATTAAATACCTTCCAGCAAAGTCAAAAAAGAGGGCGAGACCACTCAAAACTCTCAAAGCATGGTTATTGCACATTTAAATCACACCAGAACAGAACTGCAGATCCCAAAGCACAGTTATTCGAGCAGTACTGCATCGAGGCTCCAAGGGCCACATTGCACTCCTTTTGATCCAGCTACCTCTGACACAATTTCAATAGATATTTACTTGCACTTAATTTTTGCACAAGTTTAGGTTTAGAAAGATTTTTGCAGACCTGTTTAAGGTCAATTGTAATAAGTAAGTTCGAGATTTTTGCACTATAAAGACAACCCTGAACACTGTATTACGGGTTGTTGGTTGGTTGGTTGGTTGATTAGTCAACAAGCTATCTCTAGCTGATTTTTCTTCAGGAGAGACTTGCAATGTAATGTCTGATAAGTTTCTATAATCAAAGATTGCTTATGAACCTTGGAGAACAGATTGTTCACTATGTTTACTACTTGAAGAGCGATTATGGAATTCTCGTGCTATTGCATAACTCAATAAGTGCTTCTTACCTCTGTTTTCATTCATGAATTACGCTCTTAAACAACAGAAAGAAAGATTAGCTTAGAATTTGTTTAAATACACTCTATGCTCAATTTCTGGTGTTTCTTCATGTTTTCCTCTGTTAAAGCATAAATATGAATTCCACATGGCTCATGTTTGCCTTAACCCAAGACAGTTATCTAGGGATATTGCCCCTAGATAGAGATCATCTTTCCCCATGTTAAGTTAAATGAGAGATTCTTAAGTGCCTCTCATTCCTTACATATCACTCATCCTTTTAGCCTGAAGATTGTGTTATGAGCAGCTATCCTGCTTCATTATTTCTCTTATGACCATAAAGACGCACTGATAATCCTAACCCATGACTCCATGCCCAATGGTTTGAAACTTATCACTTCCTAAATTGCCTCTCTGCCTGAAATCATTTTCCTTCCATCCAAACTCAAACAAAAAACCCCTGAGCCAAAAACTAGCCTAAAAACACCAACAAAGTTGAATCATTAAGAGAGAGCCCTCTCTGATTGCAAGTGGGCTAGAACCTGCAATCCAAAGATTGGTTTGTGGTTACCTCGGCCATATCCCTACAGGAGCCTAGGGACAACCTGAGTGATAACATAACCATAGTGGAGTAGATGGTGTGCGCCTCCACGATGAACACGTTAGTAATACCAGTAGGCGCCGTTGTAGCTGAAGTTGAAGGTGATATGAGGGGTTGGGGGCTGAATTTGGCTACCCTTCCTCGAGAAACCCTATACCAACTATAGGATGGGGTAACCACTGAGCGCCAGGGAAGGTCACACCCTCCAAATCTTAATGGAGCATAAGACAAATCTAGAGCAGGCCAGTCTACAATGCGATGACTTGGTCGCACACAATAAGGAATTGGAACAAGTTGTGGTGGAGGTTTGTAGCACGGTACCATAGTTGGCTGTGCCAGAGGAACTTCCAATAGTCGACAAGATCCATCACATGGCCGCAAGATTTTGTACGACCTAAGAGGAAGCCACAAAATCTTAGTGGGAATTAAACTTACAAATGGCAAAACTAAGGATGAAGGCACAACCGCCTACGCCCCTGGAAGTTTAGGAACAGCGCTGTAGTGAAATTCAAGCATGATTAGAAGTGATAGGGTGCACTATCCAATATTTCTCAAGATTGTTGGATTAGTCCCTCCTTATGCTCACATCCCTTCAGGAAGACCCAACGTTATATCAGGTAGAGATAGAAGCGTGGGAGTTGCAGCAAGCTTATGACAAAGTCCAGGAACTGCACAAACTGTTGCCATCATGCAACGATTGGCCAAAATGAGGGAGGCCCAAGTTCTCAAGGCACAAGTTGACGCCGCTCGACAGAAGGAAGCAATGCTTAAAGAGCACATCCAGCCTTGCCTTGATGATGCATTCGCGGTCTCCACCAACATTGAGTAAAAGTTAGCACACATGCAGGTAGTATATCAACCTGGCCAAGCAACTGAAATTGATACTAATGCATCTGTGGATCGCGTAGAAAGGGTACAACAGAAGGCGGAAGATTTTGTTGCAAGTGTAAGCAAAGCGTAGAAGTTGTTGAATGACCTTCGCGCGAATATTGTTGCACCAGCCGAGTGACTCGGGACGAGTCACAATGATTGTGTTGGGGGCTTGTTGGGTAGTGAAGGACTTGCGTAATGGTTTTGGGGCTCAAAGCCCACAATTTTGGTAATAGTATGGTAAAGGCTCCACGAGATGCACGGAGCACAATTTGTAATGGGTCAAGTCAAAGGGTTGTCCACCCGAAAATAATGTAAGAAAATAGAAAGGGAGTTGGCCTTCCCTTAGTTCGCAGACCATGGGAATGTATCAATAGAGCAAAACCCTAAGGTTAGAAGGTATTTTTGTTTTTTGGATCTGAATGTTATGGGTTTATGAAGGCAATATTCTCTCTCTGTGTCTGTGAGTTCGAGTCAAGGGTGTTGGTAGATAGATAGATGCTCTGCAGTTGTGTATGCAGAGGCCTAGTAGAGTTCGCAGCTATGCACGCTGACCCCTGTAGCTGAGTGTGCAAGGTGGATCTGGTTGTACTGGAAGGGAGATAAATAAAGATAAGAATTTTTGAATCATTGTGTGCTTTATCATGAATCTATCTGTTGCTTATGCTTTGAATTTATGCATATTTATGATTGTGCACACTAGTTGTTATTGTTAAATGTTTTCTTAAAGACCTTAAGAGGTAGATCAGATCTATAATAAACTTGTTAATAACAAAGCACATAGGTGCAGTTCTACGCGGAAGCTTGAGAGTAGTACAGAGTAGCGTGAGGAAACAGAACGGTTTGCGACCCCATCTAGACCACATCAGGACATCCCAAGGGTGCAAAAACCTGGTTCTAGCACCCTCGCCTACTACCTCAAGTGAGACTTCAATCCGCGCTTTGCGGACTATTGCCGAAAAGGCCAATAGTGCAGGATTTGTTTGGCTAAATCACTTATGAACCTGGGTTAGGCCCTAATAAGCCAACATGACATTGCTAAGTAGTTGAAACCAACATAGCTCAACCCATATTGCATTGAACATGCCACAATTGTTTGGATCATGGGAACAAAAATCAATAAAACTCACCAACAAAGGATCCATCTGTATTAGGTTGTCAAAACCTGTTAGCTCATACGCCAAGGCAAGTGGCTCACCAAGGATCAAGTTCAGTATAAGTTTCCCCATCTCATGGAGCCACTCAATGTATGTGGATATTGGTGGGCACCCACCTTTTCCACTTGGACCCTCAATACTATTTCATTTCAATTTCATAATTTCTAGCACAATTTACTATTTTTGGCAGTTTTTTGGGTCCTAAACTTCCATAGCCGTTTTGAAGCAATAAACAACGTTGTTTTGGAAAACAGGCAAATCCATAGCTTGCGGCAAGGATTTTAAGTCAAAAATTGTGTTCCTCAGATAGATATTTCTAACAAGGTATCGTATGTGGCAAATGGAGATCTCATGTAAAAGTTACGACCTTGGGAAGTTGATGTTCCAACTAACCCCAACAAGGCCCATATATTTTTGGCACTTCATCTCCTAGGGTTAGTTTTTTGGATGCTTAGGGTTTTCGTTGTTTCTGGATGATAAAAAGGCTCGTGAGCCTTATTATAACATAGTTCAATATGCATGTAGCCATCACATATCTTCTCAGAGATAAGCTACCATCACATGAGTTAGTTTGTTTCTCTTATGCATGTAAATAGTTTTCAACAATTGCTATTTATTAATTGAAGTTTTTGTTTCGTTGTATCTCTGTGTTTTGGTTTGAATCTATATTTCATTTCATTCCTTCATAAATCCAGATCATATCAAGGAGAGATTAAGGGGAAATTTGGTTAAAATTTCAAATTTTGATTCGCTATACGTTCAAAGATATAAGTTGTGGAAGTAGGGTTTGTGATTGATTATGAATTTTGTTTCAAACAAGTCATCTTAGGGTTTTCTCTATAATTTTTGTTTTGGGATGTTGTAGACTATGAAATTCAGATTTGATTTAGAAGACATCACAAGGTATGTCAAATACTTTTTTGTTAGTTATAATTTGATATATTTTGAGATATACTCTATTAAAGTTAGGGTTTGTGAATAGTCCTAAAATCAATATTAAACGAGTGAACTTATAAATTTTGCTATAATTCATTTTCTAAGAAGAATCTAACATTGAAATTTTGAGCACATTGAGAAAACATTTGAAGGAATGTGTTGGGTGCCGATTTTGACATTTTCTTCACCATCTTACTTATTGTTCCATCTTCATTTTTGAGCCAAAACCCATTCTTTTTACCAATTTTTATAGGGATAATGGCATAAAATGCATAATAAAGGTAATTGATCCTTCTTAGATAAATTAATTAATTTTAATTCATAAATATCGATTAAAATCCTTATTGTGTTATTAAATTTGAAACTTAACAGCTACATGAATTTCTTGTAGTCACGGGATATCAGCTAGAAGTGAATTCTTGCAATTCCTCCAAGGTTCATATGGTTCCACCTCAGCAAATTAAAATTTGAAACTTGGAGGACATTCAAATTTTTCATGAGATGGATAAATATCTATACAAGCTTTTTGTATTCAGTAGCTACCCTGAACTCAACACAGGGTGTTAGTTAAGAAATTCTTATAGTTAGTTCGAAAAAGTAGCAAAATTGTCTCCAATAGTTGGGATTTAAAGATTAGGGCCTAAGGATAAGAATTTGAAGTTAGCCAAGATCAAGGAAGACTATCTAGCACCACATTGGACTCCTATTATCTATATTGGATATTCTATTTGCCTAATATGCTAAATTGAACCCCATTTTTGGGCCAATTCAGTTCTAGCCTCATAGATTTTGTATAAAAAGAATGAGTTAGGAAAAAAAGGTTTGTTAGTCATTCTTACTTGTTATTTTGGAACAAACATTGTTATTTTTACTAAGGATTTGAAGTTGCAATAATATTAAACACCTATTTTTTGACATGGTATGATATATTTTTCCAACTTCTGAGTATCTTGTATAGCAACATGTTCCAGGAGCCCCCCCTGGTATGTGTTGTTTACTTATTTTCGAAAGTTTCAACAAGATTACACGCGCTTAGACTTATTATGTTAATAATTCTTATTAATTAGTATGCAGATTGTGAATACTCTGTGTTTCCTATAATTTCTTA
Source organism: Pinus taeda (assembly GCA_000404065.3). Lineage (NCBI taxonomy): Eukaryota > Viridiplantae > Streptophyta > Pinopsida > Pinales > Pinaceae > Pinus > Pinus taeda. The sequence goes on along the minus strand of APFE031589314.1, from coordinate 66,722 downwards.
TACATGACTGTTTAAGTGACTTGGTGTTGTTTAATGACATAGATCAAGTTGGAATTGTTCTTTATAATTTCTATTGTGTTTTAGAAGTTACCTTTAGTCATTGAATATGCTAGAATTAGAATAATTTGAAGGATAATTAGAAAATTGGATTGAAAAGAATTTGAATTTCAAGTCAACATTTGAAATTGTTTGGAGTGCATTCTCTTTTTACCCTCAGAACACAGGTTTTCACCTTAATATATTTCATTAGACTTTATAGATGAATTTAACTAAACGAAGTACATTTTCAAAAAAACATCTAGTGTGATTGTGTGATGTATTTATCTGGATCTATAGTTTTACCATAGTAAGGTCAATAGTTGGATTCAAAACTTTTGAGAACAACCTTAAGTACAAATCAATTATGGGAATTACCTATTTTAAATTGGATTTGACCTTGCACAAGAAATCCTAAGTAACTAGTTTGCACACATGGCGTCTTTTCCTCAGAAGATTACTTAAATTGGATTGAAAAATAAGTGTTAAGACATTTGTCCCATTATATGAATTGAAATTTTAGTGTCATTTCCGGGGAGGTGGAGAAGAATTGGAGCTAGGAATTCAATTTTGATTTGAAAAGAAAAAAAAACATTTAGGAATTCTCTTTATTCTAATTTATAATTTAATTTTTTTAACATGGGAGAGTAAGAATATAAGATGAGAGGTAAGAACCTGTGCCAACACCATAGTGTGTCTGACAAATACAAACATGTTAAATATTGTATGTATAGATTAAGGGATAATAAAGGAAGATTCATTATAAAATCAATAGGTAAAGGAAGAATTCAAAGAAATATATCAGAAAAAAGAAACCCACTATATACTAGTTTAACTACAGGTAGAGGAAAGGAATCATTTACTATAGAAGGTCCGATAGAAGCACAAAAGGGTTTAAGTACATGAAGTGATACATCAGAGGTTCAATTGGAACTACATTCAAATGTTTCTATAGAAAGGTGGACTAAAGAGTGCACTAGACTTAGGAACGAATATATGGCAGAGGAGGACAAAGGATCTAATGCAAGAGGAGGCCTACTTTGAGGAGGAAAAGGTGAAAGACTTGAAGGTGGAGGAGAATGAAGAAATAGACAGCCATAAGATGAATAGGATGACAGGGAAGAAACATTTGGGTTTCTTATTGTGAAAATTTCAGAAGATGATGTCAGAATGAAAAACATCCCACCATTTGTTTTGCCAAAATTTTATGGTAGGGTAACTTACGCTGAATCCTTCCTTTTTGAATTTGATATTATATGTCACAACTACGCTTATAACATTGATGCACAAAAATTATGATTGTTTCCTGCAACATGGAAAGGTGTTGCATTACAATAGTTTATGGGACTAGGTGAAGGTACCATAACACATTAGGATGACATGAATAAATCTTTTCTTGGTAAATAAAACCTATTGTAGACCTAGGTATTCTTAAGAGGATATATTTAGAATGATGTAACAAGAAAATGAGAGTCTAGAGGAATACTTAGAAAGATTTTGTATAATTTGCAAAAATAAAAACAACATGACTTGAATCCTAATACAATCCACACAACATTTTTAAAAGGCATTCACGATGAATTCATTGACATACTTAATTTAATGAGTGCCAGTGATATTTCTCATCTGACATATGATAAAATTAGTGATTTGTATAGGAAATATTTGATAGGGAAAGTTAAAATTGGCGCAGGGTTAAGAAATCCTCTTACAAAAGTTATTAAATCATCTACGGGAGGTGTCAGTAGCGAAAAATTAAGAAATTTGTTAGAGGGTTTCAAGATTTATCTTCTAAACACTCTTTCTTCTTAAATAGATTATTTAAAAATTAAGAAAAAGGAAGAATAGCAAGAGTCAATTTTATTAATTTTCTATTCTAAATATAAAAAGGAATCATCCATTAAGAGAATTCCCTCTAGATAGTATTCAAGTTTGTTTGATTTGTGTAGAAAGGCATAAAACTAATGAATATCCCACATTACCTAAACTAAAAGAAACTTTCAAAGGAGAATCTTGGAATACATAATTAGTTTACCATGTTTCACCCTAGAGACCTTGGAAACCACATGGAGAAGGTATGTATCAAGACCTTAGTTAACAAAATCCTCCATATTATAATCCTCCTCAAAACACATGGAATTAACCAATGTCACTGCAGGCATGGCCTCAACAACAATTTAAAAACCAACCCTATCAACAAGGTTGGATAGGAATCACTTATGTAAATGTTCCTTCCCACCCTTATCAACCACTATAAAAATTTCAGCAATTTCAACCGCCATATCAATAACAACCATATCAACATTACCAACATATGCAACAAGGATATCCACCCCTTCCTCAACAACCACAATTAACCCAACCACAACAATTACAATTACAACTTCCATATAATTAACCACCCCCACAAGCTACTCAACTTCCTTCCCAAGCAATTACAAATCAAAATTGACTACTGAAGTCAATGCAGAAAAGTATGTTGACCTTGGGATACCTATTTTAACAATTTCAGTCAACAAATTTTCTATTCCCAATACTCTAATTAATTTAGGTGTTATCATAAATGTAATAACTAAGGAAACCATGCAAAGCTTACAAATTGGTAGCCTTCGACCAACCCCCACAATTTTATAATTGGATGATAGGTCAAAGATAAAACCTGAGGGAATTATAGAAGACATTATTGTTTCTCTTGACTTTTGGGCTTATCAAGTATACTTTATGGTCCTTCAACCCAAATATACTTTGGGTGGACATCCTTTAATTTTAGGGGTACCTGGGTTGGCTACTACCAACACATTCATTAGCTATCATTATGAAAACATGGTGATAAAAAATGATGACGAGATAATATTACATTATACTCCCCTACAAAAATAGTAGATGGATCAAAGAAACATGAATGGTTAGATGACCATGATATAGCTAATGAAATAATTCAACCTATGTTAACCATTGAAGAAGCTTTAAAGAAAACACTGATGAAAATTAAATTAATCATTTCATTTCTCATCCTAATTTTCCAAAGTATTTCATGGGGAAATCATTAGTAAGTTCTGCTACAACAACAAAAAATCTTGAAGAAGATTTGTTGAAATCTAAATTTATTTATTTATTATTTTTATATAATATATATATATATATTTATATATATATATATATATATATTATATATATATATATATATATATATATTATACTCCTGAAAATTCTACACAAGCTTTATTGAATTCTGAATTTTTTTCTCTTCATTCTATTTTAGGACAACATTTTTAGGAAACATGTACAATGGAAAATTTAACATATTCCTATTTATTAGTATTTCCTGTATATTCTCTATTGCATTCCTACAATAAAATCAATGAACTCTCTTGGAAAAATCTTGAATATTAATTCTAATTAGATGATTTCCAACAAGAACAACTAATTGAATTTTTGCAGGAATACTCCAAATATTTTGCTTGGGATTATACTAATACACATGTACATATCACATATACATACAAGAGAATGTTAAACGTGTTAGACAACCACAATGAAGAATGAACCTTGCCTTGAAAGACATAGTAAAAAACAACTCTAGAAACTATTAGATGTATATTTTATCTACCTTATATTTGATAGCCAATGGGTATCACCCTTGGTTATTGTCCTAAAAAAGAATGGTAAATGGAGGGTATGTATAAACTACAAGGAATTTAATAAAGCTACTTTAAATCACCATTTCCCTTTATCTTTCATAGAGCAAGTCCTCGATAAATTGGCTAGAAAGAAGTGCCTTTATTTCCTCGATGGTTTATGTGGCTATAATTAGATAAGAATAGCTCTAGAAGACCAAGATAAAATAACCTTTACTTGCCCATGGAGGTCATATTGAAGGATTTTTTTATTTCACTAAGTTGAACTTGTGAAGTGGTTACCATCAAATAAGACTTGCTGAAGGTGATACATGGAAAACCTCTTTTCAAGACAAAGCTAACTTCATTGTTGCTTTGACAAGGGTGAAACATGTCTCTTAATGGGAAGGAAAGAAGCAGGAAGCCTTTAATGCATTGAAAGGTAAAGTCTGTAAAACATCAATTTTTGTGTCAAATCTTAATCAACCATTACAAATTTATTTGGTGAATCAGATGGTACAAGAAAATTTGGTGAAGATTCAAGCCAAGTACAAGGCTAGACATGATAAGCATTGTGTTAACCATAGTTTTTAGGTTGGAGATGAAGTAAGACTTTGCATAAGCAAAGAAAATATTCAAGGTGAAGAGAAATTGAAATTGGAGGAGGCTCCTTTTATTGAAGATCAAGGAGAGAATGTTCAGATTCCTTCAATAGATTTTTTCTCTCCTGAATATCTTGAAGAATATATTAAAAAAAACAAGAACTTCAAGAAGAGGGAATGTGAAGTACCTTCGTATGGGGCTCAAAGGTACAAATCCAAGAAAATCCAAATTGATTTAAATTGAAAGGATGAGGGAACTGTAGCCTCATCTATTTTTTGACTAAAAATAGTCTTTTGGAGGTCCAAAAGCTTCTGGTGGGGAGGAGTGATCTAGGGGATCAATAAAGTGTTGGGTTGTGTTATATTCTTTCCACAACTTGCCCACGTAGTTAACAGGAGGGTTAGAGGGGGGGCGGAGCCCCCCCTTCATTGTGTTGATTGCATAATGGGGGGGTCACAGGGGGGTTTGAAGGGGGCGGGTAGCCCCCCTCTATGGGATCTGGGGTAGCGCCCCTTGAATTTTTTTTTTGGATCCCATATTAGGTTGGGCAGTCCTACCTATGGTTTTGTGCATGGTTCTCACACATGGCTTTCGACGCAATGGTTTTCGGTCCATGGTTTTGGATGTGGTAATTTTCAGTCCATGGTTTTGGATGTGATGGTTTTCGGTCAATGGTATTGGATGCTTCGGCATGTATAAATATGTATTGTAACATTGAAAGGAACATAATGAAAAATCAATCTGGTAGTCCTGGTTTTGGGATCTAGGGGAAAATATCTGTGTATATGTGTTTTATGTGTTATGCTCTCACATTGTTTATTTTCTATGTTTTATAATTCATATGCAGGTAATTTATGTATGGGGTTAAAACCTACATTTGGTATCAAAGCTATTTTGGCTTCAAGGGGACGCCTTTATTATTGAGGGGTTTTGCTCGGGGCTGTGGTAGACCCTATTTAGTGGGAGATCTATGGGATCGATTCTGGTGGTGAAAGAAGCTGGAAAGTAGTGGAAAGATAGAGATCGAGAAATTTAATGGTCAAATTTTTGAGTTATGGAAACTCAATATGGAGGATCTGTTGGTGGATAAAGATCAGTGGATCGCAGTAGATCCAGGTACTAAACCAACAAGAGTGTCTGATGAAGAATGGAAGAAGTTGGATTGGAAGGAAAAGAGAACAATACAATTGTATGTCTTAGATTTAGTATTGTTGAATGTATCAGGGGAAGCTATGGCGAAGGCTTTGTGGGACAAGTTAGGGAATTTTTACCAATCTAAGTCTCTGGTGAATAAACTATTTCTACGGAAAAAGATGTATAACCTAAGGATGAAAGATGGAGATTCAGTGACAGAGCATCTGAATTCATTGAATATTGTGGTAAGTCAATTATTTTCTGTTGATATTAAAATTTTATATGAAGATAAGTGCATCAGTTTGTTGTGTTCTCTACTAGATTCGTGGGATAGTTTGGTTATTGAAATAGATAACAATGCAACTACCTTGCAGTTTGATGAAATAGTCTCATCCTTGTTGATGGAGGAGATGATACAAAAAATATGGAGAGCCAGAATGGTGATGCCTTTTCTGTATGAGGACGGTCCCAAAACATAAACAAAAATAAGTCATCGAGTGGGAGATCTAAATCTAGAGGGAGATCTAAATCTCCAAGAAAATCTGTAAAGGTATTTTTTTGGAAATTCAGAAAGGAAGGGCACTACAAAAGGGACTGTAAATCTAAATATCCTTGTTATCAGTCTAATAATTCCTTTGAGGTAATAAGAAGGTAAAACCAAAGGTAACCACAATCTTCTTTTGGAGACCAGGACCTAGCCTTCTTGATGCTCAGAGAGGGCCCTCTCTTTAAAATTTAACTTTGTTTTAGTTTAGATGTTTTAGGCTAGCTATGATTGTTCAAGGGGTGTTTGATTTGAGTTTGAGATTGGGTGGTGGGATCTACTTAGACAAATGGATAAATTGATGTCTTTTAGAACATTGGGCTATGGAGTCAACTAATAAGGAAGCAAAACTAGATTAACTCACTAAAGGGGATGTTCCAAGGGCAAGATAACAGAGTGTATTTCAGATGTTTAAGATAGAGGGGCAAAAAGGTTTCACTCGGGGTGAAAGAGCAGTTAAGGGTTCTTAGACCTAGATAATGAATGAGGAAGGAAGGGGTAATCAAAATCAAAGGGAAGTTGAGAATCCTTTAAACTGGATTATTCATGAAATCAATCTAAACCAAAGAACAATTAAGAATTCTTTAATTTAAATATCATAAAAAAACATTCAAATGCTTAACTGTTAAGACAGAGTGTGATTTAAATAAGTTCTGAAATATTATTCCAGTTATAACATTTAGATTGAAACACATATAAGATTATGAATAAATTTGAGAAAAATGACAGTAACACATGAAAATACTTGTCTGAAATTCGCTCAACACATGAATCCTTGGAACAATCTGATCTTTATTAATCAATCTAGCTTGTTGGCTCATCAACTGATACAATAAACTTCTGGGTCTTCTTGATAAAAAAGTCTATAGAAATGTCTAATAGAATCCACCCTACATACTTTGAATTGTGAAGAATTTATACAAAATTTTATTACAAAATATCTCAAACTGATTTGAGATTTAATCTAGGAAAGAAAATATCTTCTTGCAAGAAGATAAAGACAACTATTGAACTGTTTCATGTTGTCCCTTTTATTTTGGCACTGCTTTCTCACCCTTCCTTGATCTCAAAAGCTGACATCAAACTAGTTTGATTGTTGGGTGTAAGTTTGAGATACTGTGCATAGGAATGTGCCTTTAGTTTCTCATTTCTCATTTCGATTTCCTTGAACCTGTCCTTAATGTCTCTATCTCTATCAGCAGGTTTGTTAAATGAGGAGACTTCTACACTGAGTTGTGTTTCTAACATTTGAGTCTGTGATGTAGATGGCTCCTGTGTTTCTCCAGATGGAGTTGTTCCCTTGCTCATGTCTAGCTCAGTATTAGTTATTTCTACTGAGTCTTCTATGTCTTCCTGTTCTGAAATAGGATTGAGCCTTGGCCTTTTGCTATGGCTGGCTTCATACTGCACATTTGAAGTGTCCATACCTAAACTAGAGGCTCCCTCTTTGTTCCTTTTGGTATTATTTTCCTCATTATGAGGAGTCTGCAAAATAGTAGGGGTACTCATGGTTCCTTCTTGATGTGGTACCTATAGGAATGAGCTTTCATTAAGTTGTCTCTCTAAATCAAACAAGGTATTTTCAACATCTACCTTTGTACTATCCCCGTCTATGAGAGTGTTTTCCAACCACTCAGATTAATTGGCATATGTCTATATTTTTGTTATGGGGTGATGAATGTAAGGTCCAAATTTGAACTTTTGTCTTAGTTTGGTCATAAACCCTTGAGGGTCATACCTCCACATGAAACTGCCTTGAAACTTCATTTGTTGCAGAATTTGATCTACTTCTTGCCCTTCTTCTCTAGAATTGCAAATTAAAGGGTCTAATTGATTTTTGACCTTGAGCTGAGTTCTTTTCTTGGCTAAGACAAAGTTGAATTCATTAGAGTTCATTATCTGCCTATAATACTCTAGAGTAAATAACCTCATGGGGAGGTATTTGGGCAGTTTATATGGGGCAAGCTAGCAACCATACATTCTTATTTCAGTGTGATTTTGGTAAAGGTATCAATCTCCCACCTTACTTTGCTTGGACAATTCGAGCACTCTTTTTATTTCTTGACTTATCCTGGGTGGAGGGATTCTTGTCAGCATGGTCATGACTAGATGGAAAAAAGAGTCAATGAAGTTTGTATAGGTGTATGGTGATCAATACTTGTGGAATAATGGTGTCCAAAATATGACAGACCTAGGCTAGTCTCTAGTATCGATCTTCTAGATGGTGAAGGGAAAACTATCTAACTGATAATACAAAAACATGTGGTAAAGTATAGATGAGTACTTGAATACTCTCTCATTGTGCATTCTGGTAAATTTCTCATGCATCCTTTCAGCTATGAACTGGGCATAATTGTACAAAGTAGCAGAAGGCTTTCCTGGGGTGAAAATGGACATGAAGGCCAGGATGAGATCATCAACAAATTAATTTGTGGTATAGCCCAGAATACATGAGATCATGGTTACAATTTGCTTGCCCCTTTCAGAGAAAATGGCATAAACATATGGAGGGGCATCTTTAGGAATGTGCTACTCTTCTACAATGAAAGTTTGAAATATTTGGGCCAATCTAGATGGACTCAATTTGGTGTACTGGTCTAACAAATCCCCAATGGAGAGTGGGGTCAGGTTTGGACCTGGTTGGACTTGCAACATCTCATTGATTGATTTAGTTGTGATAGTAAACAAGACATTTTGGTCAGGGGACATTATAGCTCTCTAGTTGGGAATGTAACAAGAATGGCACATATGGACAATCTTAGTAAAGATATGTACTTGTGAAAACTGGTATTTGGGAAAATTGGAGTCCCAAAGGCCAATTTCATCAGTGTGGTTTAGATATCTGTCCTTACTCAAATAATGAATTTTGAGCAGGACTTCATAGGCACTTGTGTCTTTGATTTTTAAATTCATGTCCACTAGGGGAAGGTGGTCAAGGTCCAAATGGGGGGTCGTGACAGGTCTGACATCCATGGCGACGGGGGCAGCCATAATTCAGTTCTTGTGGATTTGAATTTGGCAATACTGGTTTATTTAGAGGTTTTGAAGGAAACTCAAAAGCTTTTAGAACGGTTTGGGTATGTGCTTTAAATTTAAATTAATTTCAATTAATTTTACTTAATTAAAACACTTTAAAGACTGAGCGTTTTCAAATTTGAAAGAGTGTCTAGCAATTTATTTTAAAATACCTAGAATTTGGGTGAATTAACTTCAAATTCAGTGCTCTCGGCAACTTCAAAAGTTTGAGTGGCTTTGGTATGGACTGAGAGCTTGATTGGGGTCTCTGCAACTTGTTCAAGAGTGAAATTGAGGTCAATTGGTGATTTCAGCATTTGCAGGTGTCGCAATGGTTTGCAGAGGTTTACAAAGAAAATGAGCTAAAAAGGTGAAATAGGGCTTCTCGGCCTTTTTATTGAACAATGGTCACTTTTTGGCAGGTAAATTACAAATGACCAGTGGGTGGTTTTTCAAGTTGGGCAGGGAGGTGGTTCCCCAAGCTATCACACCACTTTCATGGAGAAGGCGGTATTTTGGAGGGGTCACCCGATTTATGTTAGCGCTTGACATGTAGCAGATGGGGGACTAGGAAAAACCACTTTATTGGGTGGGTAAAGGTTAGAAATTGGGTGAACCCGATATGGCTATGGAGCGTCGAATGTGGGCACTAATGATCGGATGACAATTAGGTGACGGATGTGCACGGATGAAATGGGTAGAGGTTTCGGGGGGGCCCGATGTTTTAATCCTTGGCGGTTTGGGATTATTTATGAGTTAATCATGGATTTAGATAATTTGGTGGGTCTTAATGATGGGATTACTTTAGCTTTACCGAGAAGTGGTGAATTAAGTTGGTTTTGTTAGGAATATGGGGTAAGAGTATAATTTATAGCTAAACTAAGGGTTGGGGTATTATATAAGGGATTTAATTATATATGGGAAAAGGTATGTAGGGAGCTATAGTATTATGTTAAACATTAATATGAAATGAAATGAGTGGAGTGAACGTACCACTAAGCATAATGTAATATTTGTGTATTTTATTCACATACACTTTATACTTAGGATAAAATCTTTTTGTAGTTATTTTGAATGAAATGGGATTTTAACTTGGGGTTGTTTACTTTTCATAGGCAGATGGAGTTTAACGTTAGGAAAAGGGGTTTTATTAGGGTAATGAAGGGAAATGAATTTTATGAAGGGAATTCTAACACTTGATGTCCATAAGTCATTAAGCCGAGGGTCCGGTCCCACCAAAAGTCAGATAAATGCTTTGAGCCTTTATGACTTGAAGGATTTTTAGTATTAGAACTTACTTGTGGATGCGGAAATTAGTAAGTAAAAGGATGAAATGAATGAGGGGGAGTTAATTAAATCAAGTTTTAAACCATTTTTTTTTCTTTCTTAACTGCTCATGCACATTCAAACATATATTTAAGCATGATAAATGTGCTCTTGTCCAATCATTTTCATACTTCAACTACCTTTCTTCTACTTACCCATTACTTACCCTAACATTTTTTCTTCATTTTATTTGGGTGCATCTAGGCTAGGAGACCCTTATCATTCATTTTTCTTTTAAAAAGTAAACTATCTAATTCTAACCTTATATCATACAAGGGCTCAGATTAAATTGATGAGCTCCTTTTATTTTCTCTACCTATCTAATCATCTGTCAAGATTAAGCTGTTTGGTTAGATTTTATTCTTTAACTATAAACATAAAATTGAAAGCATGAAATAGCCAAGATTAAGTAGTTTGACTACCATGGGTTGTGGCATGTATGACAAGCTGCACACAACCATTATTTAAGATAGTAAAGCAGTAAAATAGTAGTGGCATTTAGTCTTGCACACTTTCAGGATTTGTTTTTGTTGTTTGGGGTTCATATATTTTCAATTTTTAATATTTTCTTATTCTTTTTTTCCTTTGATATTTCTTTTAGGACATACCCTCTTTACATTTTTTATTTTCAATATGGAAAACAATTGCAAAAAACAAAGGTATGTACAATATTACAAGGCTTAACCTTAGCCATTTCGAAATTATGAATCCTATCACTATAGGACTCTGACACTCCTGACAAAGGAAAGGGATCTGATGATGCTCCTTCTGGAGAGGTGAAAACCACCTCACATGAAGGTGGGGATGTGTCCTTGGCTTCTTCAAGTACACATGTAGATCATGAGGCATGGTTGATTGACTCAGGTGCCTCCTTTCACTTCACTTCCCATAGAAAGTGGTTCTGTGAGTATGAGAAATATGATGGTGGTGATGTCTTCTTGGGGGATGATAGGAAGGCTAGAATCGTTGGTCGTAGAAAAGTAAAGTTGAAGTTGCAAGGTGGAAAGGTTAGAACACTTTTGGGTTTTCTGCATATTCCTGCATTAGCCAGAAATCTGATTTCTGTAAGCAAGTTGGATGATGCAGGTGTAAAAATAGTGTTCGAGAAGGATATCTACAAGATGGTTTGTGGAGCATTGGTATTGATGTGGGGAGTTCAGATTGGAACTTTGTACAAGCTGCAAGGTAGCATTGTTGTTAATGGGTGCAATAGTTTTGTGGTTTCTAAAAGTGGAGCAGAAAATCTAGTGGTCTCTGGAGAGAAGACCATGTTGTGGCATCAAAAAATTGGACATATTAGAGAGAAGGGCCTTGAATACTTCATGGTAAAGGTATGGTAGAAGGTATGAGTAATAGTTCTCTAGATTTTGATTTCTATGAAAATTGTGTATATGGGATTCAGAATCGGGTGAGTTTCCCCTCTGGTGGTAAGAGGGAAAAACAGATATTAGAGCTTGTGCACAGTGATATGTTTGGACCTGTGAAGGTTCCATCACTGGGTAAGTCTATGTACTATGTATCATTTATAGATGAATTCTCAAGGAATACATGAATATATTTCCTTAAGAAGAAATCTGAAGTCTTTGATAGGTTTAAAGAATTTAAGGCTCTAGTGGAAAACCAGACAGAGAAGAAAATAACGGTGTTGAGGTTAGATAACGGTGGAGAGTTTTGCAACAAGGAATTTGAAGAATTCTGTAAGAAGTGTGGTATAGCACGACAGAAGGCTACTCCATACACACCTAAGAAAAATGGAGTTGCAAAAAGAATGAACAAGACGTTGATGGAAAGGGAAAGAAGCATACTTAGTGGTGCCGATTTAGGACAGGAATTCTCGGCAGAGGTGGTGGAGACAACATGTTACCTAGTCAACAGATCACCTTCATTAGCGTTGGAGGATAAGACTCCACAAGAGGTATGGATTGGTAAGAAACCCTCTCATTCACATATGAGGGTATTTGGATGTGATGCATTCCAAAGGAGAAAATAACCAAGTTTGATAGTAAATCTGAAAAGTGCATCTTTATTGGGTATAAGGATGGTTTATAGGGTTATAAGATTTGGAACCTAGTAACAAGGAAGGTTGTGTACAACCGAGATGTGGTGTTCAAAGAGGTGGAAGATGTTATTAAACATGAAGTCTAACCAAAGGAACCTGAGAAGGTAGAGTTTGAGCTTAAGGAGGAAGAATCAGACTCTACAACAGAAGAGGAATCAGAAGATGAAGAGCCACAAACTCCGAGTGTGAGAAGATCAGTTCAAGAAAGAAGGCAACTAGAAAGGTATTGTCCATCTATTTTCTATTCAAATTTTGCTTTATCTATTACTGATCATGATCCTAGGACTATGAAGGAGCAATAGATTTAGAGGATGGAAAACTTTGGAAAGAGGCCATGGTTGATGAAATGGCATCTTTGCACAAAAATGAAGCTTAGGATCTGGTGGAGTTGCCGAATGGAAGGAAACCCATTGACAACAAATGTGTATTCAGGAAGAAGACAAATGCAGAAATAAAGGAAAGGTGGAGAAATACAAAACTTAGTTAGTAGCAAAAGGTTATTCCTAGGTGTCGGGAATTGATTTTGGTGATATTTTTCTCCTGTTGCCAAGGTAGCTTCTATTAGATTACTTTTATCTGTTGTTGCTTTTGATTTTGAGGTAGAACAGATGGATGTGAAGACAACATTTCTTCATAGGGATCTGGAAGAGGAGATCTACATGAAGCAACTTGAAGGTTTTGCGATGAAGGGTAAGAAAGAACTGGTATGTAAGTTAAAGAAGTCTCTATAAGGGTTAAAACAGTAATCAAGGATGTGGTATCAGAAATAAGATACATTTGTATGGGGACTTGGCTTCACCATAAGCAAAGCAGATCACTGTGTGCATTTTAAATTAATTGGTGCATGTTATGATATGTTGCTGGTTGGAAATGACAAAGAAATTATCTAGGATTTGAAGACCCAATTGTCCTCCAAATTGGACATGAAATATCTTGGTGCTGCAAACTATATTTTGGGCATGGAAATTAAAAGAGATCGGGAAAAGAGGAAACTCTGGTTAAACTAGATGAAGTATGTCAAGACAACATTACAGAGGTTTAATATGCAGGATAGTAAACCGGTTAAGATTCATATTCCTGTAGGTGTAAAGTTATATGCTGAACAGTGTCCCAAGACACAAGAAGAGGAAGAGGACATGTCTCGTGTTCCATATGCAAGTGCAGTTGGTAGCCTGATGTATGTGATGCTATGTACTAGACCAGACATTGCACATGCAGTGGGAGTATTGAGCAAGTTTATGTCAAAACCAGGGAAGGAGCACTAGACAACAGCGAAGCGAGTTTTCAAGTATTTGTGTGGCACTAGTGATTATGGCTTGTGCTACCAAGGAAGACTAGGATTGGATAGAGTGTTGGATATTCGTGGATTTGTTGATGTAGACTAGGCTGGAGAGCTGGATCAGAGAAGATCTACAAGTGGGTATGTGTTTAACCTATTTGGAGGTGCAGTCATTTGGATGAGTAAGAAACAATATGTAGTGGCACTATCAACTACAGAGGCAAAATACATGGTAGCTACTCATGCAAGCAAGGACGTAGTTTGGTTGCAGAGATTATGTTCAAGTATGGGGTTAGTACAGGGAGCTACAAGGATAGACTGTGATAGCCAAAGTGAAATCTTCTTGGCAAAGAACCCTATTTACCATTCAAAGAAAAAACACATTGATGTTCAGTATCACTTTGTGAGGGATATGATAGAAGACAAAAAGGTGTTGCTGGTAAAGGTGGACACTTTCAAGAATATTGCAGATGCATTTACAAAATCTATGAGCTTTGAGAAGTTCTCTTGGTGTAGAGAAAAAATGGGCGTTGTAGGGGTGGATAAATGACTAAGCTCTCCTGTGGCCCCCTATGGAAAGAAAACAACAAGTGGGAGAATGTTGGGTTGTGTTATATTCTTTCCACGACTAGACTATGTAGTTCACTGGGGGGTTAGAGGGGGGGTAGAGCCCCCCCTTCATTACGACGATTGCATAGCGGGGGGTCATGGGGGGGTAGCAGCCCCCCCTGTCCGAAGGGTTTGAGGGGGGTGAGTTGCCCCTATCTACGAGGTCCAGGGAAATGCCCTGGGAAATTTTTTTTTGGACCCTATATTAGGTTGGGCGGACCTATCGATGGTTTTATGCATGGTTTTTGCACATGATTTTGAAAGCGATGGTTTTCGGTCCATGGTTTTGGATGCGATGGTTTTCGGTCTATGGTTTTGGATGTGATGGTTTTCAATCCATGGTATTGGATGCTTTGGCATGTCTAAATATGTATTGTAACATTGAAAGGAACATAATGAAAAATCAATCTGGTAGTCCCGGTTTTGGGATCCAGGGGAAAATCTCTGTATATATATGTGTTATGCTCTTGTATTGTTTATTTTCTTTTTTTTTTAGAATTCTTATTCAGATAATTTATGTACGAGGTTAAAACCTAAATAAAGTGTTCAAAATAAAAGTGTTCAAAAGTGCTCGAAACTGGTGCCAAAATGTATATCTCGTCGCCCTGAATCCAACACAACTTGAATAGCTCAAAACCAATATCATGTGCTCTAAATATCATGTTTTGATCATTTTCCTAAACAACTAATTTTTTTGCAAGGTGAAGAGCAGGACTGTGGATTGGGTAGTCCATATGCTAACTGGGTAGGTTGACAGTGTTTCTCGAGCCAATGTCAGGATACTAAGTGGCCTCACCAGATTGGTTTGAATTGGCAGCTTATGATTGGTTATGGATGGTTTTGGTTGGACCAAAGAATGAGCACCACATGGCACAATCATAAGCTGCCACATGACACCCTAGGGTTGAATAAAATTTGGTTATGGCATGAATTGACCTTCTTGGGGGTCAAACACGAGACCTCAACCATATCAGTGCAATGCTCTATCATTACACTGCCAGTGGAACTTAACTATCATAGTTCCAAAGTTCTATTTAAACTTTCGTTGAATGCAAATCGACGATGGGGTCGGGGCCAAGCCCTGGTCCCTTGTCACCCTATGCCCACAAGACCACAGGTAAAAGGGAGCCGAGGGCTCAACCTTAGCCTTGGATCAAGGTTTGGTATCGGCCATATCACCATTGTGCAAGCAGAAAGGAATTAATTTTGAGGAGCCTGGGGTTAGGCCCAAGTTAAGGGCACATGTGTTACCATGGGACTGACAATAGAGCATTGGAGCGCTGATAAGAGGGGGGATAAACTGTAGCCCTATCCAAGGTTATATGCAACACAGTAAAACCATGGCCACGAAGTTAAATAATTGATGCTGGAATTCAGGGACAACCTCAGGTTAGGTGGTAACATCGAACTAAAGGCACAGAGAACATGGGGCCTATGCTGGTGGGGGTGTGTGGTTAGCCCCATCCCCTAGGTGTATGACCCATGTGGCCATATTTTTCCGCCCATAGGGGTCATTAGGAATTTAAACCGATCGAAACATTGCACCCGAAATAACGTGAATCTTACTGGTGCTGGGCGAAAATGTCTCTTGGCGATTCAGAAAAGGTGGAATTCGTAGAATAGTTAGCAGGGGTGTCTAGTTTGTAGAGTAGTTAGCAACAAAACTTCTCTAGAGCATAACTTCTTCAGTTTTTGGCCAAATCGAGCCCAACAAGAGCCCATATTGGGTTTTTTTATTGTTCTAAATCCATTGGAGACATTATTTTTATATTTTGAGCATTGTTAACCCATGAAATCACACATTTTATCATTTTGTTGTCTTGTGTTGGTGTGTATGGTATATTTGTATCTGTTTTTATGATGTAAACTAAGTTTAAAAACCATTAATTTATGTACTTTTGCAAATTGATCCATTGCCTAAAAGGCATAAAAATTTACTTGCAAATTTTTAATAAACCTTCAAGTTTGTAGTATTGGCCACTTACACTTATAAAGTGTTACCCTTTGGACTTTATAATGCGCATGCCAAATTTCAAAGGATGGTTCTGACCATTTTTTCTAATTTGATCCATGATTGTGTATAAGTGTATATGGATGATTTTATTGTCTAGAAATATTTTCAAGGAAGCTTGAGATAACCTAAAGGAAGTTTTAAAAAGATGTCAAAAAACAAATATTTCCTTAAGTTATGAAAAATGGTTTTTAATGTTTAATGAAGGGATTTTTCTTGGACATCATGTATCATTTTCGAAAATTAAGGTTGATATAACTAAGATTGTGTGATCGTCAACTTACCAGCTCCATCTTCTCAAAAGGACATGAGAATATTTTTAGGACATGCGAGGTATTATATGCACTTCGTTACATTTTTTTCAAAAATTTGCTTGCCGTTATTTAAAATTCTTGCAAAGAATGTCAAATTTTGTTAGGATAATGATTACAAAGTTGCTTTTAATATACTTAAAAGAAAACTTTCTACAACTCTTATATTAAGAGGACCTTATTGGAAATTACCTTTTCACATATATATAGATGCTTCAAATTCAACCATAGGTGTAGTTTTAGGACAAAGAGAACAAAAAAGAACATTTACTTTATCAGCAAAAACTTGAATTTAGATGAACTTAATTATACTATTACAGAGAAGGAATTTTTGGTAGTTATTTATGCACTTAATAAATTTCGACATACATTACTGGATATGAAGTCTTTGTGCATACTGACATCTTGCCATTAGATACTTAATGAACAAACCAATAAAAAATGGAAAAATAAAAAAATGGTTGTTATTATTGCAGGGGCTTAATATCACTATGTTAGACAGACATGGGAGAGAAAATAAGGTAGCAAATTTCCTTTCTCATATGAATAGTTTGAGTGAGACCTTTCTTGTAATAGATAGTTTTCCAGATGAAAATTTATTTTCAATTTTTATTGTATCTTCTTGGTTTGTTGACATTGCCAATATTTATCTACAAGAAAATGTCCATCACATTTTTCATCAAAGGAAAAGAAAAAGGTGACTAGAAAAGTTTTAAATACTCTAGAATTCAAGGAAACCATTTCTATACTAGAATAAACATGGTTATCCAAAGATGTGTTAGAGAGGATGTGATGTTAGATATCCTGAAAGCATGTCACAATGAGCCATGTGGTGGATATTTTTTAGATAAGAGGACAACTTATAAAATCCTCCAGCTAGGATATTATTGGCCAAGTATCTTTAAAGATGCCAAGAAGTATGTGAGGAGCTGCGACGATTATTAAAGAATGGGTCATCCAGTTGTAGTTGATGAGATGCCTCTTCATTTGCAAATTCTCATGGATCCATCTAAGAAGTGGGCCTCAGAATTTGTGGGGCCCATTATGATCTATGTTGATATTGGTGGCTACTTGCCTATTCCAATTGGACCCCAAAACTGTTTCCTTTTAGTTTCCTTAATTCTAGCACACCTTTATATTTTTAGGAATTTTTTTGGGTCGTAAACTTCTAGAGCCATTTTGAGGTCCTAAAAGATATTTTTTTGGGAAAATTGAGACATTGGAAAAGTCCATGAATTTGTTTCACATATTATTTTTTGGCTCCCTCATGGTGATCTTCGAAACAAACTATTATGTTAGGAAAACAAAGATCATATGCCAAAGTTACGACCCTGGGAAGTTGGCAGTCCAACGCACCCCAGCGGGGCCCAAAACTGTTGGTGCTTCATCTCCCACAGTTAGGGTTTCACACTTCTTATTTATGATAGAAAGGCCTCCAAACCTCATTGTAACACAATTAAGAAGGCATGTATACATACATATCTTCTTAGAAATAAGCTACCATTACCTAAGCTAGTTTGTTCCATTTTGTATGTAAATAGTTTTTAGTACTTATTATTAATTAATTAATTGAAGTTATATCATTTGTTACATCTCTGTGTTCTATTTAAATATGTATTTGTTTTCGTTCCTTCATAAATTTGTATCATTGGTATTAAAGCGATCTACGCTTTCTGTGTTTTTCTATGCAGGTTCCCCATTGACCAAGCCGTGTGTACACGCAGGTTCATAGAACAAAAGGCACATATAGCATACACACACACTTTCACGAAAGGAAAGGCGCGTACATGTTGGAAAACTTAGTTTTGGTCCATGGTATTTTGATCCTTGGTATTGGTCCAAGGTATCTCGTCTGAAGTGTTGACCCCAAGTATTTGGTCCAAGGTATTGGTTCTAAGTGGTTTTGGTCCATGGTATTTAGTAAGGCCTAAGACTATAAAAGGAGGAGAAGATCATTAGGCAAAGACACCCATGCATTGAATATCTAATGAAGAGAAATATTTAGAATACGGGTTATTGGGTTACGGTGCAAAGTTGGATTTGAATCAAGGATGAACCTTAGCGCTTGATGAAGGATAAGATCTAATGATGGGTCAAGATCTTAAGGCTTGAAATGAAGTATCTGTGTGTGTTTTGATATTTTATCTGAAAAACTGGCGCATGTTGTAGACTATAAATATGATGATCTCGGTATAACTGAAGTCTGGAATTGTTGTAAAGATTAAATCATCATTTATAGTTTTGTATGCAGGTTCACCTTAGAAAAGGCATGTATACATGCTGGTTCTACATATCAAAATAGTGTATACATCTTAAATTTGATTTACAGATTTGTACGCAGGTTCGCCTTGAGAAAAGTGCGTATACATGTAGGTTCGTCACATTGAAGTAGCATATACCTCATAAAATATGCTTTAGCTACTTCTGTTTGTTGTTGTAGTGTTCTGGGTTCTAGCTTGGGTTCTGGTTACTGCTACTGTATTCTGGTTACAACATTTTGAGAAGTGATTGATTGATTCAGTTTTTGTTGGTGCAAAGGAGATTGGTTGATGTAGATATATTTGATGTTTGATTGATGTTATTGATGGATTCAGTATAAAAATTTATGAAACATGGTCCCTGGAAGAAAAGAGAAGGTTGTAGCCTTTCGTAGGATAGCACCTACGTACTAGTAAACACATCAGCTAGTACAAGAGCTAGGGGGTTGGAGCTTCCTTCTAGGAGAAGCTGAAGAACGATAGAAGGTTGTAGCCTTCTGTAGGTAGAAGCTTGCATACTGGTATAAGATTGCACCAGTAAAAAAATTGTAAAAATAAGTTTCTTACTAAAAGAAGATAGAGGCGATTGCAGCAAGTGGTTTTCACCCACATGGGTTTCCACCTTATATCTTGTGTTCATGTGTGTGATTGTCTGTTATGTTTTTACTGCACACTATTTATATGGTTCTGGTGCGCAGATTAAAGATCAACATATGATGAATTAACTAAGTTATAAGTTTGCAGGGTATACGCTAGTTGCCTTAAATACAGTTGTGTATACACGCAAGTTTCATTAACTAAAGTAGCATATATAAATCTGGTTATGGAAATGAAATATTATTGACATGTTAATACTGATTCGCTCCCCCCTCTCAGTATTATTTCCAACACCCCTTTCAAGGTAAATATAAATTTTATATCCTTATATTTGAAGGTCAGATAGATGAAGATGTTGTAGATAAATGGTTAAGTCTACTAGAAGGTTATTTTTCGGTCCATAGTTTCTTTGATAAGGAAAATATTATTTTTTCACTGCTTAAGGCTGCCCCCCATGTTAAGGAATGGTGGGAAACTTACTGTTAGAAAAGGGTTAAGGAACCCTCTCTGTTTATAGCCACACCCTCTTGGAAATATTTTAGAGACGTTGTCAAGGAACAATATTACCCTATGGGGAGCTATGAAGACAAGTTCATACAATGGACCACACTACAACAAAAGAAGGGACCAAGATGTGCATGAGATCATAAATATTTTTTATAGTCTATGCACAAAGATGGGTATTAAAGACTTTGAGTAACATCTGGTGCTCAAGTACCCTGACTGTGTGCACGAATTCATTCAGGAAGAAATGGAGTTCTTGGACCTCTCCTCACTCGGTGCAACATACTGATAATGCTACCAAGATTGAACATAAATTTAAACAAAAGAAGCACGATTTTGGATCTATGAATTTGATGTAGGGCAAGAGCACCCCTAAACCACAAAAAAAAGGACAGAGCCAAGGTGGAATGACCTAAGAAAACCCATCGAAGCCACAATAAAATAATGGCACCACGAAGATGAAAAAGGACCTGGAGAAGTGCTCCTTTAGCATGGACCAAGTCCAATATTTGGGCTACATAACCGGTGAGAAAGGTGTGCTTCTGGATCTAACTAAGATCCAAGTTATTCAGGATTTCCCAGGCCCCACGACTATGATAGAGCTTCACATCTTCTTAGGCCTTGCTAATTTATACTAGATATTTGTGTTGGGTTTCTCTCATATTACTTGGACCTTTATTCAAGTTACCAAGAGTGGAGAAAAAGTGAAGTTTTTTTGGTTCGAGGCATAGAAAAATGCATTCATTGAATTGAAACATCACCTTTGATTTCACCAATCCTCGCCTTTCTAGACCTACAACAACCATTTGAGATTGTGACATATGCCTCAGATAATGCCATTGGTGCAATCCTCACTCAGCAAGGGCACCCTGTTGTGTAGATAAATCCCCTCTATAGACATAGGCGATCTCTCTAGCCCAATGAGTGGGTCTAGCAATAAACTAAACAAATTAATGCATGCTTTCCTGTATTATGTTTAAAAATATAGAGAGAAGGAAAAAACTACCTTGCCCTAATGCTAATCGCTCAATCCTTTGGTGATGGGTTCGATATCCTAGCTTCCAGCCTCACTCCTTGCTTGTTCTTTACATCCAAGTACTTGCAAGAGAGATAAAAAGACAATAAAAAATACAGGAGCATACATAGTACATATCGAACAAAAACTACTTGATAGATCAAGGATCATCAAGATAAATGCATAGATATTTCGACATTTATGGAAAGTGAACATCATATGTATATATTAATGAATAAAAAAGGGAAGCACACAACCATTGCCTTGATGTTGGAGATACCTTTTGGTGGATGTCCAAGTCTAAGCCAATACTCTTCAAGCACTGCTCCAAATTAGATGGGTAGCATTTAGGCATAATATCAGCACAGGAATGCAGGCAATCAATGACCAACCATTTGGGGATGGAATGGATTTGAAATATATGAAGGGAGAGGGATTTATGGATACACTAAAGAGGGAGGAAGGCCCACCTATCAAGTGGAAGACCCTTAAAGGTGGGATCAAGAGCTCCAAATGGGATAGCTCGACCATATCTCTATCCAACAATATCTAGCTCGGTGTTTCTCGAAGTTTCCAACGTATGAAGCTTCTCCTCCATTTTGAGAAAACTTACCAAAAGAGGTTCAACATGGGTTTTCATATCAAAACCCACACTAGAAGCACAATGTTTAAGAATTTCGGCCTGCCAACATCACAAGCAGGTAATGGAGCAAAGAACGTTGGTCCTGAAATTTAGGGTTTTAGTTAACCTTCACCAAAATTGACTTAGGGAAATTTTTCTTCCATTCTTTGGGGATGTTTCAGTATGTGTTTCATGATTAATACACTTCACAATTGTCAAAATTTTGGAACTTCTAGATGTGGAACAAGAAGTGAACAGGAGGTGTGACAAAATATTATGTAACAGATGCCCCCTAAAGCATGAAGGCAGAACAGGGAGTGATAGGTGAAATTCCTTACAAGTCAAGGCAAGGACTAGAAAAACATCATCAGGTGACCTGAAAATCAAGAATATACATATACATATATGACATATCTAATATAAACATTCCTATTGATACATGAATAGGAATCTAATAATACATGATCCATGACATGGGAAAAACCATCCGAATAGAAGGGATCATGTGCATGGATCCACGGTATGGACACAACCATCCGAATAGAAAGGATCATATATATGGACCCACGGTATGGTCACAACCATCCATATAATCATGTGTACAATAATAAATAACTCACAACTCCACGTAACTTGGATTTTATCAGATGGAATCGAGGGTCTTAAGATCTATCCCGATCCTATCAATGTACAAATTATAGCATGCGAATAGATGCGTCAAATTTGAACATGATAGAAAAACACATGATTATCGGTTAATGACGTAAATTGTTAAAAAGCATAAGAGAAACCACCAATAATGACAATGGATCTCAAGGTATAATCAACACAATCTATGAGTGTGGATAATGAAGCTGAATTCGAACACCTGTATAATCATTCGATCAAAGGCCAATGATGTAACCTTATCATCGAATTTGAAGAACTTGCCATTGAGGCATGCAAGCTCCAAGGTGCTAGAAGGGAGTTTCTAGATCATCTTCCTGGATAATGAGATGAAGTAGACAGGAAGTGATCCATCGAAGGAGGGACATCATGTAACCCGCATCATCGACATGAAACAAAGGATATAGTAGAGTAGGTAAGTTTGATTCAGGACTATGGTAGGAATATTATATAGCGTATAAGCAGGAAAAACTGTAGATGGGAATTATCTTGAACATATTAATGACACAACTCTGGAGTTTGGAAGAATTTTAATCAACATAGGATCAGATTTCATGATGACGAAGCAGTATAATTAGATGAGAGGGAAAATGGATTTCCCAAACCTAGGAAGGAAAATGATGAAGTGAGGATATCCCAAACCTATCATGAGCAACATATAAGTGTCATGTTCAAGAGTGAAATGTTGCCTTCACACAAAATACAAGAGATGTTCACTTTCATCCCCCCCCCCAATATTTCTAGTGAGTACCCCATTATTTTTTATCACAAGCTTTACGGGGATAGCATATGCTTGTCATATAAGTTAATCCTTCGAATGAATCCATCCTAGTAAGTTTAACAAGTCCTAGGAAGGAGAAAATCAATCTCATCATGACGATAAGTCCAACACCGTTTAAGTTTTACGAGTCTGAAAAAGGTGAAACTCGACATCTTTTCATGTTTAGAGAGTTTGAAAAAGAGACGAAAAATAAAACTCCAAAGGTCCCTTTTCATAAATCATCTCTTGAATCAGAAAAGATAAAAAACAATATCCATGAGAACCTCTTAGCCATGTTTGGCTAAGGTATTACTTTTTGCGTACAATAGTCTATCTCATTCTGGAAAAGGGTTAAACTTATACTAAGTAGACATCATTTCATTTACTTTAATGAGTTCGAAATGACAAGTACTCGAAAATCTTTTCATGTTTTGAGAGTCAAAAAAGAGCTTAAAGATGACTCCAGGGGGTTGCTTTTTCATTTATTTTTGACGAGTCTGAAAAAGTGATAAAATAATACTCATTGAATCAGGTGTAATTAATCACCGTCAACATGTTCTATGACTTGTCACTGCACAAGTGAAACGTACATTACCAATTTCAATGAAAAATATTAAAATATAAGTGAAAAATGCCCTAATTGGTAAAAATGTTATTTCAAAAAATTATAAAAAGCTCAAAAAGTAAATTATTTTATCCATTTTACCATTTTGCAGTTGAGAGATAATTTTTACCCTATTTTACCTTGATTTTCAAGCAGAGGGTACGATCAATCGTGGACACCATTTGTTGAGTTGTTCACTACAGGTAAGAAATTTGTCTCTTCTCTTCCATTTGGTTGTATTTTTATGAATTTTCATCCATGGGGTAGGTTGCATGGAGGTTTTGGAAAACAATAATGTCGAGGGAGACCAATGTAGGTTTTACCCATCAGACTCACATTGTTCACCCTATGACCAACTATGGCAATGTGATGAAGGCGAGGAAAAAAACCATAGACAATCGTGCTGATGCAGAGTTGCAAATTTTTTCTAAAGCTCTCCAAGTTTAATGATTTATTTCCAGATTTTCTTCCATAGAAACTCATGAAATGTTGTTTGATGGATGTTTTACAGGTTAATCAACCAAAGATGGCGATTGAATGGAAAGAAATAAGACATGAAGCCAAAGACCATCAGACAACCCAAGACCTAAATTGCATTCTTTCCCTTCGAGACTATAGGTTGTTGAAATTTATTCCAAATTCCTAGTATTAGGACCCAGGTAGAGCTACTACAACACTTGATTAGTTGGTGGGATATGGATTGCAAACTAGTCATCATCGGAGACCAAGAAATCGAAATAGATGTCGCAACCATTTATTTAATTACTGGCTTGTTTGGAAAGGGACAACAGATTTATTTATCTGGTTCACATACTGGAGGAGAGAGCATGGATATGTTGATTGCGAGGCATTTTCCAGGCACTCAAAAGACCCAGAGTGGGAAGATAGATATAAAGACCATAAAAAATATCCCACTGCAAACAATCCTGAATACTATGGCCCGAACAACTGGGGCTCAGGCATTGCATGAAGAAACAAAGTATCATTTCTAGTATGCAATCGATTGTCTATGTCCCACGGTCTTCAACTGGTGTGAGGGTTTGTTGGTCAATATGAAGAGCCAACTTACAAAGTGAAAGTATTGAAGGATGAAACAATTTGGTTTTAGATCCATCTTGGTGGTGTTATTCCTGGAATGTGTGCCATTATTTTGATATCAATAGATAGAAGTGGATGCACCAGCGCCCAAAGATCCATGGTTGATGAGATGGGGTGAGCTTATGCCTCAATAGGGATGTGTTCTACAGATGTATTTTCCCCCAACATTTTTTGGATGGATGTGACAACAACTAATCATGATAGATGATTGGGCATATATTGGCATTGATTTTCGAGGATATCTTGACTGTCCACTTCCACTAGGTGCACAGTGGACCGATGAAAGTAAAAACCAATTTTTAAAGTTTCAAAGTTTTTAATTTTTTTATATATGTGTACTGAGATTTGATACTTGTGATATTTGCAGATGTTGGACCAGAGATACCTCCAGGGGTTTCTCCAATAGCCAGATGAGTGGAATGCCAGATAGAAGATGCCACTTATGAGGAAGGAGCAAATCTGATCGGTGAGGTGGAGCATAATATGGAATTCTTGACAAGGGGCATTCTAGAATATGCATCGATTGATGCGGTGCTACTACGATATCAGAGGCACACTTTAGGGGTACCTACCAAACTATGTCGGTTATTGAACATAGTCATTAGAGCTGTGTCATGCTATCATGAGTACCACGTGGGTGAATAGCTATCTCTTAGTCTTTATTTTCCACACTTATATAGGCTTAAGAAGCCATGTGTCTTAGAACATAGTTTTTGACATTTTGATGTAATAATTTTTTTGCAAACACTATATATATATATATATATATATATACATGTTTTCATCTTATGTTCACTACGTGATCCAGATGGATCTTGATTGAGTCTAGTCATATTGGCTATGTAATGCTTTCAGGCCAAGATGGACATAGATAGTAGTAGATCCTAAAATTCTCAAAATCCAACAATATCAAATGATCATGAAGAGAACACCAAGTCAAAGAGCTTGTCATGCTGATTCTGGTGGTATATTCGATTTGTAAAATGACCTGTGTATGAGGGAGAAAACGCGTTCTAAAGTTTTTCTCCAAAAGGAAAAAAAAGGGATTGCACAATCAGCAGTGTGGGTCCCATAGATGATGATGTGGTAAAAATAGTGTGCGGCTATGAAACGACCACATGGACAGTGTCAAAGCGAGACAAGTGGCATGCATAGAGTAGGGCAGGTGGCGCACAAGTCAAACCACCAAGGTTGTGGGTTGAGCCTATGACCTTTGCAACAACATCACAAAACATTACCATTATACCATGAATTTGCTTTGTTAAATATTATATGCATTCTTATATTTAAGTTTCATTGTGTTTGTATGATGGGGTAAGGGTTGGCAAAGCCCACCACATCTGGTGGCCCCACCAAACCCACAGATCATTTAAGCACAGATTCCAAACAGGTTAGTGCTGATGCCAAACATAGCAGAGTCTCCAACGATTTGCGTGGAGTGGTCCATATACTATGTTTAACATATGTTTGTTAACCATATAACAAATCCCAAATGGCACGGGAGTATTTAACCACCAGCTCCAAAGGTAATATACCATGGGTCGAGTTGCATTGTCACATGGCATGGGGATTGATGCTGCCAATTTATGGTTAACAAAAAATGCCATAGGTCGAATGTTGAATGCCATGAAGGTTCTCATATATCTGCTAGTCCAACCTTTTTTGAAACAAATGCCAAAGTTATATAATGAATTTCCATGGGTTGTATAATCATACCATCGTCAAACCTTTGTAAAACCATATGATATTTGGTATACCATATACTACAATATGATTGCAGTGGATTTCCATATCAATATATTTGCTATAACATATTGCTATATTTTCAAAACCCAATCCTGAGAGGTCCGTAGGTTTGACCCCGGGACCTGCCTGTGGGATTTATAAAATGTATTTCCATTGCGCGATCGACCATGAGAGTTGGAAAGTGAAGCCAATATTGGGCCTTTTTGAGATCTGTAAGTTGCATTGGGAAGTTGATATCGAGGCATATCTTTTGAAAGTAACCATTGATTCTTGCGAGCACATTCCAGAATGGTAAAGTTGATGTAAAGAGACTTTTTGAAGCCGACATATTATTATTATTTTGATATTGAGTTTGAGTACGAGGACCTTTGTTGCCTAGTCTTCTCTGTAATGGTGCATTTACCTCTTTTTAGAATTGAGTCAGTTCAAGCATGAGAGTTCTCTGTAGGAGGATGCTTCCTGAAGCGAAAAACTCCATCGTTAGCTTGACTCTAAAGAGGCAACGATGTACTCACTTTGCAATGATATCAATAAAGCGACCTAGCCTTTTGAGAAGGGCCTGAAGATGTAAACTAGGAGGGGTGAACTCTATCATGAACTGGTTTTGTCTCTTTCTTTATTTCATTTATAAGCTTCAAATATTTTTCATCTTTAATTTCATTAAAATTTGATTATTTAGATGTGAATAAATTATGAACTGAAGACATAATTTTAAGAGATTGCAAAGTGTCAGAGGATGATCACACATTTTCAGATCACTGTGTGATTTGATTTTGTTTTACATATGTCGCAGATGTATATCTGATAAATTAGCCAGTGTATTTGTTGATGTGTTCAAATGTCTCAGAATATGTTGATAAGTGATATAATCAAAGTCTTGTTATAGACGATGAGCTCACAAATACATTCTCAAAATATGAGGGTTTCTAACTGAATATTTTCTGTTAAGTTGTAGTACAATGAGTTGTGAATCAAGATTAATGAATAACTTGTGAATCCCAAGAGCAATCACTTCTCACAAAATCTAGATAACCACACTATATTCAGAAATGTTATTAGTAGTATGACCTAAACATATGACTTGTGAATTTACTAACTCAACATTAGGTTCATAGATTTCCCATGTGGTGAAAGATAATTTTGTGTACTACGATAAGCTCCATAAGAAAAACCAACATAAAGGTTCAATGACATCTACAAACCAAGTAGAACACATGGTAAGCAGAGGAAAACACGTTTGCAAAAGCAAACAAACACACCAAAACCTAATTGCACACTAATGAATAACACACTAATGTACAAAGTATTTACATGAAATCACACATAGTACTTCTTCAGGTAAAGCCCATTTTGGAGCTT
The DNA here is from genome assembly GCA_000404065.3 of Pinus taeda. Lineage (NCBI taxonomy): Eukaryota > Viridiplantae > Streptophyta > Pinopsida > Pinales > Pinaceae > Pinus > Pinus taeda. The sequence continues at coordinate 38,949 of APFE031589314.1, read as the reverse complement.
AGCCAACTGATTTCCTTTATATTCAACCAAATCATAGAAACCTTTCTATAATACTTGTTTAACAATGTAAGGTCCATGCCACAATGGTTCAAATTTCCTAGCTCCCAATTTATCATGGGCTTGATCATATAACAAGACCAAGTCACCTTTATCAAAAACACAGGGAGTAACAATTTTATCGTATTCTACTTTAACTTGTTTCTTTTGAGCTTAATTACTAACGCAACAATATGGTGAGTTTCATCAAGCCTTTCAAGGTAAATTAATCGTTCCTCCTTTAGTGAAGTGTCAAGGAGTAATTCGACAACTTGTTTCAATGAAGGTATCTCACATTCAATCGGAAGGGTTGCCTCTAGACCATACACAACCTGAAAGGGCGTGAATCCAGTTGCTATCTTATCTGCGGTTCGGTATTCCCACGGAGCTCAAAATAACATAAGGTGCCAATTTCGTTTATGCATCTCAATAGTACGTTGACGCATTGTAACCATGACTTTGTTGAATACCTAAACTTGGCCATTAGCCTGTGGATAGTAAAGAGTTGAGCTGTCGTGACACAGACCTAATTGAGCAATAAGCTCTTTCATCATATAATTTCAAAAATGAGAGCCATGGTCAGTCATGATGGCTTGAGGGACACCAAATCGAGCTGTGACGTGAATAAAAAAGAATTGAGCCACAATTTTACCTTCAGAATCATATGTGGACATCGCCTCAGCCCATTTAGTGAAATATTCAATGTCGATGATGATATAACCACGCCCCTTGGCCGAGCAAGGGTTACATGTCATGAAATCAATACTTGTTTTGGCAAGGGTGCAGGTGGGGTGCGCTATTTGCGGTTATAAATATGGAAAGCATGGAATTTTTGGACTACTAAAATGCAATCTTTGAAGATCGAAGGAAAAAATAACCAACACAAAGGATTTTTTGAGCCGTAGCATATCCAAACATGTGACCGCCACAGGCCCTAGGGTGACGGTCATTTAAGACTCTCTCAAATTTTTCGAGCATTAAACATCGACGAAGGATTGAATCAACACCAACATGGTACAAAGTATCTCCAATAATTCGGTAAGGTTAGGACCGATGTCGGATGCATTGACATTCAGAGTTGGATAACTTTGGTTGAAAGTTTTGGGTATGGAGATAGGTAATGATATCTCCGTACCATGGTTCGACAATACTGATGAGGAAGATATTTTTATTAAGAATCATCTCTTCAGATGTAGTAGACGTGGTTGCAGAAGGAAGGTCACAAATTAACTTAGCGAAAACCAGTGATACGAGTAATACGAGTACCCATTATGCATGAAAAATATAAAGTGACTTTTAATACATCTAATAGAAGTGGGCTTAGAATTTTTAGTAATTTGGGGTTACAAGGATCTCAGAAACCCAGAAACCAAGGATTTGTGCTCTTAGCACACACTCAAATCAACATGGTAGGGTCCCTTACTAGATATCTTGAGTTTGATGGTAGAGGGAATGAAGATGTATAACAACATTGGTACCTGTGTAAAGCCATATGGAGATCATACCAGACATGAGATAATATAAAGTCAATTGAGTTCCAAACCACAACCAAAGAAAAGGCTCTAAGATGGTTTATCAAATTTGGAGAATAGAACCACAATCCTTTAGTGGATGACATTAAGAGAGGCTTCGTTCAAGAATTCAAGGTGCCACAAGCAAATCAACAGGGATTGTCTGAGCTATGGGAGATCAAGAAAAAAGAAGGAGATATTGCTTGGGAGTTGATGCAGAGGTTTAAAGATGCTATTGAAAAGTTGAGCTATACCATAGATCCCAACCATCAGAGAGATTTGATCATTAAAGCGCTCCTACCCCTTACAAGAACATCGTTGACACAACAAAAGATTGGAACTCCCCAAGATGCCCTAGAGGAAGCATCGCACATAGATGCCATGGTAGGATACCCACATGAGTATCAAGGAGGGTTGGGATCATAATACCCATCGATCATGGGCCTCCAAAATCAAATTTCTAGTATGACATAGTGTTGGCTTGATGGGCCCTGATACAGGTTCAGTGTTAAGCAGCCAAGCAAATCCCTACACTACTGGCTCTTTTGACATCAATCTACAGAGCGTGGACTGAAGTATCACCCGAAGCAGTATGGGGGGATGCAGGAACCAAGTTTCTACACCCCAAGATAGTCGTGATGTCAATTTTATACCCTAACCCATGTCTTTTCATAGATCGATAAGCCTTTAGGGCTTATCGATGTATTTATTCTTCTGTCTTTCAAGACCTTCGCAAAGGTGTCTGACTGTCCTTCGCGCAACCCTAAACGATGATTCAGGAACTTACGCACCTCTATAACTAGGTTACTGACTTGTTTCCCAGATTGTCTTAAGTATTAGCCAACTTTACCATGCAATTAAGATTAAACATATATTATTACTTACGCTCATGTAACAGATGGAAACATATATTTTCACGCATCAAATTAACATTATATCTGAAACTCAGCATTCAACATAGCATAATCACAACATTTATAACAAAAGTAAAATAATGCTTACACAGATGGAAAGTACTAGCAGGTTCAGAACATGTCTCTTTATTAATGATTCAGATTTTCAATATAGACTCTAACCACCCTACGCACATAGCTGTAGGGGTCTGCACACTCAGCTGTGGACTTCTACCCTAGGCCTCTGCGTACTTAGCTGCAGAGCCTCTTCCTTCGCTAAGACTCCCACTCTTAGCTCTCACAAATCTATTACATCAATGACTCATGCCTACTAAACTTCCTTAGACTCTCTAACACTCTCCTTTTTATACAATCCCATGGTCTGCGAACCAACGACGGATCTCCAAAACTGACACAACCTATCTAGAATAAGGGCGAAAACCCTCTTTGAATTTAGATATCTTCATGCTCCACAACCACAAAATGTGGAGACTTTACATTCTTTATACAAAATTTAGGCCTTTTCCCCCAAAACTTGGGTTTGTAATCCCAAAATTGACCCCCATGGGACCTGTTCCCAACAGGCCCCCAACACAAACATGGTGACTCGCCCTCGAGTCACTCGGCTGGCGTGGAGATATTATTGTGAATACCTCCCAGCTCCACTTAGACAACTACTACCCTAGCGGCACACTTCGTTGCCACCTGCTTCATCTCCTCAACCAACTACTCTGTTGCTGGCCCTGTGCTATCATCTTGTAGCTTCTGCTGAGTCTCCTGTAGACTAGCTAGCTTACCTTCAATGGTGGTCATGATCACGTAGGCCTCATCCAACTAAGGCTTCAAGTGAGCCTTCAGCATGGCTTCCTTTTATTGAGCTGTGTCTACCTATTCTTTCAATGCCATGGCCTCCTGCAGCTTCGTGAGTCTCTATGTGATGGCAACAGTGCACGCTATTGCTTTAACCTCATCATAGCACTGTTGTAGTTCCCATGCTTATGCCTCCATGCTCTGGACATTGGGGTCTTCTTTCAGGCTGGTGAGTACCTCAAGCGACTTCGAAAAAAGTGCAGTGTAGTCTATCACTGCACTCACTACTGTCGCTATTGCATCTATCACAGCAGTTGCGCACTGCTCCCTAAACCTTTTCCAACTCCGTGTGTGCATCACACACTCCCATTGTGAGTTTCTGAACCTGCACATCTACCGGCTTAGCCTCGGGAATGGCCAGTTTTGGGACAGTTCTGCATGCCTCATTCACAACCTTGATTATGGTTGATTCTTGTCTGTCAAGTCTGTCACAAGCTAAACAACGGAGTCTCTCTACACACATTGTTAACCTTTTACTCGTTGATCACCTGTAAAGCACGTTGTTCATAGGCCCGAAGTTCTGCAATCACACCATCCTGTAGAAGGTGAAGCGCCTCGCTAGGAATCATGGCCAAGTTAAGTCCCACTACCTTGAGGGCACTGGCAGAGAACTTGTTAGCTTCAATTTCCATCGTCAATACTCCATTTGGAAGTACTACAGTTCGAGGGTCCCTTGCACACAACATCCTTGTGGTTTCTCAGGTGCCAAGGGTCGAACTGGTGGACCCCATGCTAGTCTAAATCTATGATGCATGGATCTTCAGCTCACGTAGACTTGTCTGAATAACTCCCAAAACATGCTGCTGCTACTCGAACTATTGCAACAATTCCATGGTGGCACCCTGCACTGCATCCCCTATATCATTCAGATCTCCCTCTGTTAGGGTGATCAGATCTAGAGAGGTCTTGCTAGCCTTGGACTTCTTATGCGGCCCTACCTTTTATGGTCCTATGGTGCCCTTGATACATAATGGAGTCGTCTCTAGGTTCGATCCTCCTTGCTTCATATGTTCGTCCTCTTCTTCCTCTATTTCTAGTGAAGGCGACTTCTGATCTTCGTGAGAGTCGTGCTCCTCTTCTCTTGCTTGCCCACCCAACTACTACGTGGTAACATGCTTTGCCTTAGCCTTGTTTTCAACCTCCTTTTTCCTTTTCATTGCCAACTGTGCCTTCTTCAGCTTGGCCTCTTCCTTCTTGCGTTGTGCAACAGACTTGCTTGATCCCGTAGCCAATTCCAAGATAGTGCACCACTCTACTGGCCAGTGGTCAAGGACTGCATCGATCATGTCATATGTTTCCAAATAGGGAAAGTCGTGCCACTTCTGCTCGGGGTCCTTTCGTGCCCATATTGAGACGTGGTGGAAGTCAACCTTGAATTCCACATACTCCTACAATCTGTCAAAATTGGTAGGTGACAACCACGGCTTGCAGTTGATGGCCATATGCACATTCATCTCCATTAAGATACAAAATATCTTGCTATCCTTTATATGTTGGGGATCCTTAGTCACCCACAGCAAAGCATACCTCACTACCTCTGGTAGGTCCGATGCGACCGAAGGAAACTGATTGTATTCAGGTAGCTCCCATGCTACCAACACTATGGACAATAAGAGCCATGCATAGTGAAATGGCTTGTTGAGATCCTGCGCCTCGTAGTAGTTCACGAGGAACTCACCACAGAGGTAGCATGCCCAATTAAATTGAACTCCCTCCATGCATTGGGCCACCAAAGCTACAACTGGTGCCTCCACTTCATCTGCGCGACACTTCCACATGAACTTCCCTGCCAAGAGTTGTGTTGTCACTTTAACCGCAGGGTCAGTGATACTCGTAATGGCTTAGCCTTGCTACTTCTTTACTAGTTTGAACTTTTCCTTCATGGCCTCTGTGAAGGCATGCTCGCCAGCCTTTCCACCAAACGCCATGGCCGGATTTTCCCTTGTGTATGGTAGCCGTGTGATCCTATGGATCAGCATTTCAGTGATGGGTATCAACTCCTCCAGCCATATACACCCATCGTGTACCAAGCACAATAGCTTCTTGATCACCACCATTTTGATGGGCGTGCGGTTATAATGCGGCACCCATTACAGGTTTAGAAATCCTACCTTATCCACACCTCTCAGCCACTTCTGCAGTTCCAATGCGATCATTCCGGTGGTTTTGTGGAACACGCGGTGCATGAGTTGGTCTGTTGCTAGATGAGGAAACTGCTCAGTGTTCGCTAAATCCTAGTCTTCTAATTTCAAAAGGGGGACATGCCCCAAGCGCAGTCCTTTGAACACAATTTTGTTTAGTAGGAGGGGTGTGTGCAGGGTGACCTTACTCTCATCAATTTCTTTGGCCACCTTGGTCTTGCCCCTGCGCAGAGGAACGTACCCAGGTAGCTTAGTGATGGGGTCAGACCCCTCAATTTCAACATCCTCTATTTCCACCCCAACATCCTTATCATCCATTGAGATATCGTCAATCTCTTCTTCTTCTGGCTCTAGCTTAATCATCTTGCCTTTTTCTTGTGCGGTGGGCTTATCCTTCTATGGGTGTTTCCTGGGCGATGCGTGCATCAACTATGGTGTCGTGGCCTACTTGCCCTTCTTGTTCTTCGAACCCTCCATGGTTAGGGTAGTCCTTGGTCTAGGCCTCCATGGAGACTTCGGTACTTCAGCTGGTATCTTTGTAGGCGCAACCTCGGGGGAAGCTCCTTCTACTATCATAGCGACCTCCGAAATAGCTCTTTCGATTGTCATTGCTTCATCATCCATGACTACTACTCTTAGAATAATATCACGGATGATTTTGCGGGAAGTTTCCAAAAATCGATTGAACATTGGGCAATCAAGTAGCTCATCGAAAAATGCATGGTTCATGCACATCACACATCACAACTCACAATTTCTCAATATGCAATGTGTTTTCCATTAGGTGGCCATATGTAATGTATAGGCCATTTTGAATTCAAATTTGACCGTTCCCCCCAAAATTGTACCATTAATGCTAGATTGGCGGAATATTTTTAGATATCTTTCCCATAAATTCTGATTTAAATGTTGCCCCCTACTCCATTTGGTCACTTTTTCATCGTCAAATCATGAACAGTGACTTTAATGGTCACTTTTTGGTTGCTTTGTGCAGTTGCTACCTTGGTAATGTAACTCTATGTGCGTTGTTGTGGACTATGTGACATTCCCTCATTCCGCAAATTTCTCCAACCCAGGCAGTGTAGTTTATAGTCCCGCACCTCCTTTTAGCTACCTGGAGTTCTAAGACTGTGCTACCTTCATATAGTCACCTAGTTGGATCATGGTGTATGGCTTCAATCTATTGCCATTCACCTTCCCTGGGAAGGGTTCTCCATTCAATTTAACCAGCTGAACTACTCCACCAACGATAATATCCTTGATGATATATGGCCCCAACCAGTGCATCCTAAATTTCCCTAGAAATTGATCAAATTTATTGTCATATAACAAGACCAGATCATTTACCTTGAAGGTGCATATTTTAATGTGCCAATCGTGCCATGCATTTTCATGCTCCTTTTGAACTTGTTGATGAAATCCAGCTAAAACTTGGTCCTCCTCAAGATTTGCTAGTTGCACAAGCCTCTCTTCTAGGGCTCCACGTCCTCCATTCCTATGAATGTTGCTATGTGCAGACTAGGTACAATGTATTCCATTGGTATCATAGCTTCTACGTCGTACACGAATCTGAAAGGCATTTGCCTAGTTAGCTTTTTGCAAGTCATTCTGTAGGCCCATAGCACCGTGGGTATGCACATATCTAAGTCATTTCACTGAGCATTGTAGACCTTCATTAGTGCGCTCTCCAATATCTTATTTAATGTTTCCACCATCCCATTGGCCTGCGGGTGATAAGGTGTACTTTTCTGATGATATACTTGAAATTCCTCTATCACTGCGTTGATTGTTTCGTTAAGAAAGCGTGTATCACAATTGCTCATTAAGATCTCTGGAAAACCAAATCTTGTCAACACATATTCAAAAAAAAAAAAAAAAATTGTTGTGCCTATACAGTCCTTCACAAGTTGCACCTCCACCCACTTGGTCAAGTACTTAGTCACAGTGATGATGTACTGCGCACCCATCTTCTTTCCTTGAGGCTGAATTGGACCCACAAAGTTTATTGCCCACTTCTCAAAAGGTTGTAATGTCACCTGTGGCATCAGAGGCAGTTCATCACTCTGCGACGGCCTGCCAGGCCTTTGACATGCATCACATGCCCATATGCTTTTGAATCCTTATGCAGGGTTGGCCACCAAAACCTAGCATGTAGAACCTTATGTGGCGTTGCTTTCCATGCATAATGTCCCACTGCAGCTTCTCCATGACTCTCTGAGAGGAGGCTACTTCATTCAAAGTTAGGTACATAATGTCGTAATATTTCATCTGACCCCATTTTATACAGGTGTCATGCAATGACGGAGAAGTCTGCCACACACACCACTAACTCATTCTTATGTTAGCTTGTATACCCTTTTGGAGTAGTTCTTGTCATCAAGAAGTGTATGATATCTTCAAAGTGGTTGTTTGTGATGTGCACTGCAAAGAGTTGCAGATCAGGCAACCCCTCCTCCAAATCAGTAGGTTCCTCTCCCATTTCAATGTGCGACAGATGATCAAGTCCCGCGTTCAGTCATCCTGGCTTCACAATAACTTCAAAGTCATACTCCTAGAACAACAACAATCATCTGAAAATATTCCCCCTCAACATAGGCTTATTGATCAGGTACTTCAATACGGAATGATCTGTATACATTTTAAAATTTCCACCTAACAAATAGTGCCTAAACTTTTGGAGCATGTACACCATAGCTAATCCTTCACGCTCTGTTGTGGAATAATTTTTCTCTACTTTAGACATCTTCCTGCTTAGAAATGCTATAGCGTGATCTAGTTCTCCCTCACTAGCCTGTGTTAGCACAGCCCCTAGTGCAATACATGATGTGTCCATGTGCACATGAAATTCCTTCTTCAAGTCTGGGAGGACTAGGATTGGCGTGGTGACCATTTTCTCTTTGAACACATCTAAGCTCTTATGACATTCATCATTCAAACATAACGTAGCATCCTTTTTCAACAATTTCTCCATATGCATGGTGATTTGGGCATAGCTCTTGATGAACTTCCTATAGTATCTGGTATGACCTAGAGTTGTGCACAGCTGTTTCACATTCCTCGACACCTCCAAGTTGATTATCATTGCAACCTTCGTGGGTTCTACCATCAATCCTTGTTTTCATACCACATGACCCAGCAGGATCCCAAAAGGGACACAAAACATACACTTCTTCGGATTGAGCCCGATCTGGTATTTGCGACAAGTATCTAGCATCAAGCGCAGACTTGCCACATGGTACTTGACCAACCCAAAAATTGTCCAATCGTCAAAGTATACCTCTAGAAACTTATGAGTGAAGTATTTGAATGCCACAATGATTACATGAAAAAAGATTGATGGCACATTCTTTAGCCCAAAAGGCATTACGGTGTACTGAAAATATCCCCATTCAGTCATTCTTGCTTCTATCTTCAGGCATGATTTTGATTTGATGGTATCCAGAGAACCCATTAGTGAAAGAGTATGCTTCTTAGCTGCCTACATTATCCAGGACCTCATTAGTGAACGGGGTCAGGAAAGGATCATGCACATAAGCATCATTCAATTTCTAGAGATCTGTGCATATCCTTATTTCTTCTTTCTGTTCCTTTTCTTGAACCACTATCGAGCTTACCCAATCAGATTCTTCCACTAGTTTAATAATTCCTACCATGAGCATCTTATCTAACTCAATGCGGACCCTTCCCTTATACTTCAGATTAAGGCAGTAAGGTCTTTGTTTTATAGGTTTCACGTCCGGTTTTAGGGTGATCTTCATGACACCTAGGTCTCCTATTATCCCCTTCAAATCAGAAAACTTCGAGGGGAACAAATCCTGATATTCGTGGAGGAACTCAGCGACCTTGTCTATTGTCGTATCGTCCCAATAGTCCCCAATCTTTGCAAATTTTGATTCTGCCTCTGTGCCAATGTTGACCTGCCTAGTTTTTAGCGGTGCGGTTATGTTTTGATCCTCTATCTACGGACCTTCAACCTCACGATGACTCTAAGTTTCCAGAATATTAATTTTTCTGGGATCCTCATCTTCTTCTTTAGTGGTCACGTTATAGCATTCCAACGTGTGGTTTAGTTGGGTAGTCCAATCAGGTTGAATTAGGTCCAAAGGATGTTGTGGTATCCTAAAGATCACTACTTTAACCTCCTGTAGCATCACGTCAATACAATCAAACCCATCCTCAAAGCTAAATGTCATTATAAACCCTTGGCACAAGATTTTCCATTCTTCAGTGCCATGGTGGAGCTCTATTTTTGAGTACCAATTCATTGGTATGACAAAACAGATGCACCCATTCAGGCTAGGGCTCTATTCCATAAGCCTTAGTCCATTTGGCCAGGTGATCATGTGGATCATCCCTTTCATCATACTTGTCTGTAATCTGCACTTTCAGCTGTCCAAAACGTATTCTCATCATCCTTATATAATCATGCCAATCACCAAAATTATCCTTGTGCGTATCCCACCATCTTGCAGGTGTAGCGCGCAGTACCCAGTCCAAGGCCTAGAAGTGATGTTTCTCAAACACTTCTCTCTCAAATGCATTAAAAAAAGTGATCAACATCAGTTAGCCCATCATAGTGAGGCAGATCCCTTACTTTTTATGACACGCAGTGTAATGACTTGGTCATCATATTACAATGTAGCATAGATACTTCATGCAGTCAGTTCTGCCAGTGCTCTAATTCTTTGTCCGAATTTGATGTGCATGAGCTCTCACGGTCCCATGCGATACACCCATTTGCTGTCGGATTTACCCAATCCTAGTCTTGTGCCATTATCTTGCAACTCTAGTCCAAATCATCATCAGTTTCATAGTCACTGACTAGTTTTGTATAGCGTGGTCCTTCTGTAGGCTCCAGCAGCACCACTATGCAGACCAACTTCTTTTCAAATATCATCTTTTTCTTCTTTAGGTTGATTACCCCATTCATGCTAGTGGCCCAATAGATTTCAAGGAGTGCAGGGTAGGGATTGCTATCATCCACAATCTCTATTACCTCAAAATCCTCCAGTGCGCTTGTGCCTTCGATGTCAACTGTTACCCCTTGTAGCCTCCCCATCGGGAATATTTATGTTGATTCACCATCCTTAACTAGATTAGAGACCACTAGAGCACAGGTCTCCCCATTCTTTCCCATGTTTGCTTTGGAAAAACATTCGCGTCAGACCCCAGATCTAGGATAACTTGGTTCATTTCATATTCCCCTATCTGCACGATGAGTCTCATCTCATGCCCAATCCTTGCCTTATGCTTGCCAAGCTTTTTGGCTAGGCGTGGTTCACCAGTAGCACCATCCTTGCCAGCGCACCGATTGATCAGTTCCTACAAACCTTTCACAACCTTACTATCATGGAGCAGTTTCATGTAGGTCTCCAAATGTGGTAATCATTGATGGGTCCATTTATTCAACTGGTTTCTCCTGACTTCCTGAGGTAGATGCCTTAGTAAAGCTTTTCTTTGCTTCCATAAATGTTTCTTTCGCATGATCCAAATCAAACCCAATTTTCTTTTCTGGTGCTTTTCGGACCCATTCACCTTTTGCAGGCCGCTTGCCTTTATCCTCCCTAGTCGTAGTTCTCCTTCATAGCGTAATGTTTACCTTAGGGTCTTCCTCACGAGGCTTAGCCCTCATCATCTGGAGGTTCTTTGTCTACTACAGAGGCTGTGCACCCTTTTTGTGAATCTTAGCCAACAATATAGGGCAATCCTCAATTGCATGGTCAAACTGAGTACAATAGCAGCATGACAATCACATTAGATTTAGATAGTCCATTGCGTAGTGTCCTGGGCCTCCACAATCATAACAAATTAACCATCCTAGGGCTCTACTAGGCCCACCTCCACCTCAGCCTTGGCCACACCCCTGATACTCACCTCACGTTCCCCTAATGCCTTGGTTTGTAGGCCATATTTCTGCCTGCACCCTGTATGCAAGTGTCCTGTCCATAATTAATTCATGACTACAACTATTGCACTCGTCATGACCTACGAATTGACAGAAATTGCAGAAGAGCTATTGTGGTGCCTGTACGAATTTCTGCAGCAAATGGCAATTGTCGATTGCATGTTTCCCAGTCACTTGGCATGGGCCCTGTAGTTGGCCCTGCCGTAGCCTCCAACCATAGAGGCATTGGTTCACCTACTACAACATAGTTCTCGAAAACTGGGCACTGATCCTTGTCATGCCCCTAACCTTTGCATTTTAGGCACCAAACTTCTTCGTGCGCCTCTAGCTGAGTTGTTTTGTCTTTCTTCAGACTTTGAATTTCAAACAAAGGTTTTGCAATTGCACATGAATTGCCTAAACACCCAGATTAGCATCCTGTATTGGTGTCTCATGCAGTGTCATGATGATTTCCAGAGCTTCTACCTAGGTTCCAATCTTCTGTTGTGATAGTGCAACCCTTAGGTGGGGCAGGAGCGAGGCCATGAACCATTCGAGGTGATACCCATCAGTTAGGTTCATGTTGGCTTCACGGGTCGTACACTTCAATCTTTGATTTAAATCCCAGGGTGTCTCTTTAGGATTCATCATGATCTCCTTGAATCCCATAATCGACTGCACTTGAGACTTAGGTATACTAAATTCTCTATTCAACGTGGCATGGATATCTACCAACGTGGATGTTGGGTTATCAATACTCTACTTAATGTACCATGTTAGTGTGTGGTCCTGCAAAACACTAACCAATGTGGATTTCTTCATTTGGTTGTCCATGATACCCTGAGCTTCCCATACAGCCTTTGTGATTAACTTTGGATCTTCATTTTTTACACCCTTGAATACAGGTAGCTTTATGAAGTTCTCCATGTTCAATGATGTGGGTGGTGGAGTGAGCAATGGAGGTGAGGATTGAGGCGGTGTGGATGGATGGGACAAGGATGGGGGCAGTGTAGATATTTGCGGGAACCCTTGTCTTATCAGCTGAAAAATGCTCAGTGGAGAAGTCTGCGTTGCTCCTTCGTCATCTCTCAAAGGAGGCTTGATCAGTGGGCTATACTTAGGACCTTTTCTTCCTCCTTCGCTGAAAGAATTTCTGCTTCACGTAGCTCCAAACGTCAAGGTAACTGCATGACCTTCTTTTCACACAAGAGCATCTTAATCCAAGTATTTAGTGACTTCAAATACTTACCTCACAGTCCTTTAAGGAAGCGGTGCTCTGCTTCACTGTAACTGGCAGAAGTATCGACCGTGAACTGTGTCACAAATCCTCCTATGATGCAATCAAGTCGATGGTCGATAGCATGTGCGATCTTATCTTTAGAGGCTTCCAATCTCCTTACTAACTCCAGTGTCAAAACAATTGGATTGGCAAGCCTCCACCTTCCTTGGCCATCTGCCAACTTCACAATCCACTTGTATAACTCAATCAGGAAGGGAGAGAAGAAGATTTTGTGTATTTTTGTGTATGGATATCTATCCAAACACTGTTCTTTCGTCAATCGCGGATTCTTGTTTGTTTGCATTGTGAATTCGTGGATCTTTCTATCCAAATAGTTTTTGATCTCTTTCTTAGTTGGATTCCAGTGATACGACATCACACATATCATTATGCAAATCCCAGTCCTGACAATAGAACCATTTATGCATAACTCAATTATAGAACTCCTGATGCATAAATCAATTGGAAACTATAGATGGAGCAATATTTATGTGAAACCATCTCAAAAGGTACGTATTGCATCTTTATATTTAGAACCGAATCAGTTTGTATGGTATAGAGGGATTTGTTCTCATAAACAACTTGTCACCTCGTCAATGTTTACGGAGGAAATGATAGAACATTATGAGGATACAAAGAGCAACACCTTCTTTAGCCAATAGATAAATCTTAAAAAAAAGGGTTCAATGGAAGAGAACATTGAGGACTTCCAAAAATTGAATATAAGGGTAAATGATATTACAGAGAAGCATAGGATTCAATTCTTCATAGGGACTTTAAATGACAACATCCAACATGAGGTTCTCCTTTGGGAACCTGATTCATTGGACAAGGCATACAGGTTGACAAGAAAAATTCAAAGCAAAATTATGGCAACAAGGAAGCCTACGACTCATAACTATAAAGATGGAAGTGTTGTTGCTTCTAGCCTTTCACCACCTACAAGCTTGACACCACAAAAATTGGAAGAAAAAAGAGCAAAAGGGATTTGTTAAAATTATGATAGAAAATACACTAAAGTTCATAAGTGTGCTGAGAAGAAATTAATTTACATAGATGGGGAAGAGGAGAAAGAAAAGGAACAAGAAATGTCAAAAGAAGAGGATATACACTAGGAATCAATCCCAGAGAAAGAAGAAATGAATCTGATCATATCTTGTAATGCATTGATAGGAATTACCACTCCTCAAACTCTCAAGATAGAAGGGCATACCAAGAAGAAAAATGTAATAGTGTTGATTGATTTGGGTAGTACCCATAATTTTATTCATTGATAGCTAAGGAATTGAATTGCTTCCTATATCCAGCACCAATGTGTCAAGTAATGGTTGAAAATGCAGGAACCATAAATTTCTCTGGAAATTGCCATAATATCAAGCTATCCATCGGAGAATATGTCTTGAATAGTCCAATTTTTTTCCATTCCAATGCGCGGTGCAGATGTTGTACTAGGAGTCCAATGGATACAATATTTGGGTATGATAGCTTTTAATTTTCAAGAACTTTTCTTGAAATTTTTTTTGGAAGGAAAGGTGTTACCGGGAATAGTGTCCACTCGGATGCTATTATTCCCACTAAGATGGGTGGCTATCTTAGAAACAAACAAGTAAATTATACTTTCGCTTTCCTTTATGAAAATAGATAGGAGTGAAACAAAGGAGACCAACCTTAGGCTTGCGCTCGATTTCCTCTCCTTCCTGATAGAGCCTTGTCGCTTCTGCTTTGTCTGCCCAGCTTCAAAGAGCACCTGTGGAATCACAGCAACATACTACTACGAAGAACAAAGATCTATATTCATAAATAACGCAGGATCATATGTGTGTTAACCATACGATGACGTCGCCACTCATTGGAAATTGGAAATTTATTTGAAAATTTTAAAACTAATATACTAGGAACACTGACTACACAATTGGATGTTTTGCAGGCCAAGCAGAAGCAAATGGAGGCAGACTAGAATTTAGCAATCTTTTGCCCTAGATGCAGGAAGAAGCATAGCCATAAGGAGTGTCCACTAGATACAGTCCAGACATGCGCCATCTATACAAGGGATCACTCTACAGAAAGTTGTCCCTCATTACCTGGACTGAAAGCAGTATATAAGGAAGCAGAAGAAGAACCAGAAGCAGTGTATTTACTCAACTAGCGTCGTCAGTGGCAGCCGCGACAAACTGGTATGTTTTTAGACCCAGCTTCTTATTTTCAGTATCCGCAGTACAATACTCAACAGTATAATACATGGCAAAGCCAGTTTCAGCCCCCATTTCCAAACTGGTCATCATAGTCATATCCTTCTGCGAACCCGTGGCTAAATCAGACAAGCCAATCTAGTTGGTCGAATCCTCCTTATCCCCCACCATACTGGCAAAACAACCCATACCCGCCACAATGGAATCCCCCCACTTCACAAGGTTCAGTCTGGCAGACTAACTGGCACAGACCAACACAGCAGCCAGTAGGAAATATTCCTTTCCCTCAACCTACACTGCCAACTTTACAGCAAAATCCCCAATCTAATCTGAGACCCCAAATCCCAGCCCAGCCCAATCCCAATCCAAATAACAGACCGATCCAAGCTCTCCAAATTTTAGAAACACCAGAAGAAGGACCTGATCTGAGGGAGTGCAATGATCTTCAGCTAAGAGTTGGGCGTATTATCCAAACTGAGGGAAATAAAACAATTCAGATTAAAGATCAGGTACCTAGAGAACATTTGTCACAAGAGGAGGATGTGAATAGACAACAAACTCATAATCAAGCAACCACATCCTCTCCCCATTCCCAGAACGATTAGTCATACCTCGACCTATACAACAACCTAATGTGACATTCTGGGAGAATTAAAAAAATTGTGGATAAAAATTCCATTCCTCCAGGCCATTCAAGACATCCAGATATACGCAAAAACTATTAAATAATTGTGCATAAAAAGACCAAGGAGGAATATAATAGATAATCCAAGAGTTCAAGTAGTCGGCACTTTATCTGACCTATTATCAGGAAAGAAAACACCCATTAAGTATGAAGACCCAGGAAACCCAATAGTAACTATTCAAATTTACGGTCAAACCTTGCCCAATGCCTTAGTTGATCTTGGAGCTGCAATCAATATATTGACAACCGCTACTTGCCAAAAGCTAGGCATCACATCTGCAGAACCCACCTCCACTCTGCTAAAATTGGCTGATCGATCTATGGTTAGGCCGGAAGGCATACTACATGATGTCATGGTCTCGGTTGACTCCTGTGAATACCCAACTGATTTTCTAATAATAAATCCGGAAACCCGACTTGATGGACATCCATTGATTTTAGGAAGACCTTGGCTCGCTACCGCCGATGCCTATATCGGTTGTTAGCAAGGGAACATGATCATAACCAAGGGGGCGGATATCGAGAATTTAGTACTATATCCCCCAGCACAGCCAAGCATCATAATACTTAAAACTAATAGGCACTCTGTATCATATCTTACTGATAACATTAGATCTCCATTAACTATACAAGAAGCACTTGAGTTCAAAGACCAAACAGAAGATGATGACATCAGTAATTTCATTAGTCAAACTGAACTCACATCTCGTACCCAGTGTCATATGATAAAAGCAGCATTTGATAACGAAGTAGAAGAGGAACCTCTGAAAGATACACATGATCACACAATCCCTATCACTTTAGTTGCACATAGTAAAATTGTGGAAATTGAACCTGGAAAAACCTTAAACATTAACGCCGACCTTGCACCCGAACAAGAAACAAAGCTCATCCATATCTTAAGGAAATATAAAGAAGCATTTGCATGGGATTACCCTGATATAAAAGGAATTGACCCTCAATTATGTACACACCACATCTACATAGAAAATGATGCAAGACTTGTTAGGCAGCCTCAGAGAAGATTAAATCCTCATCTAAAAGAAGTAGTAAAAGTCGAGCTTCAAAAAATTTTAGATGTTAACTTCATCTACCCTATCTCTGATAGTAAATGGGTCTCCCCGCTTGTGGTGGTACCAAAAAAGAATGGGAAGTGGAGAATCTGCGTGGACTACAGGGAGTTAAATAAAGCAATGCAAAAAGATCACTTTCCTCTCCCATTCATCGACCAAGTATTGGACTCTTTGGCAGGGAAGAAATTCTTTTCCTTCCTCGATGGCTTCAGTGGGTATAACCAAATACAGATTGCCCCTGAAGATTAGGACAAAGCTAGCTTTACTTGTCCTTGGGGAACATTCACCTACTGAGTTTTAACTTTTGGCTTATGTAATGCCCCTACCACATTCCAAACGGTTATCCTTAGCATTTTTGCAAATCTAATAAATGAAGGACTAGAAGTATATATGGACGACTTTACTCTATACGGAGATGAGTTTGATCCAGCATTAGATACACTAGAAAAAGTCCTACAACGTTGCATAGCTACCAGGCTTTGTTTAAGCCATGAAAAATGTTACATGATGATGATGGAAGGACTTATTTTAGGACACTATATTTCAGCAGTTGGCATTTTGCTTATTCCTACTCCTACTAATCAAACAAAGGTACGTAGCTTTCTTGGATTCTCTGGTTACTACAGAATATTTATAGAACATTATTCACCTATTGTTGCACCATTGTATGCACTAACTAGTAATGTTGATTTTCTTTGGACAGAAAAATGTGAACGTGCCTTCAACGATCTGAAGAAGCTCGTATCTACAGCCCCAGTCCTTCGGGGACCGAATTGGGATTTTTCATTCCAGATATCATCTGATGCCTCAGACACAGCCATTGGAGTGGTCCTTGGACAGGAGGAGGATAGAAAACCATATGCAATTTATTACATCAGCAAAAATCTATCCCCTGTTGAATTAAATTATATTGTCAGTAAAAAAGAATTTCTAGCTGTTATACATGCTATAAAATATTCTGCTATAAAATATTTAGCAAACAAGACTATCACAAATGATAGAATAACTAGATGGCTGATTTTATTGCAGGAATTTGATATTACAATCAAGGATCGACCCGGGAAAGAAAACCCAGTAGCTGATTTCTTCTCAAGAATACCAAAACCAGTTGATACAACAGCAGTTGAAGATCAATTTCCAGATGAACATCTCTTTTCCGTTGCTGTTCAAACACCCTGGTATGTTGATGTTTCCAATTACCTAGTAGTAGGTAAGTTACCAAAGCATCTAACCCCTAATGAGCGAAAACAGATTGTTCAGCGAAGTACCAGATTTTCCTGGATTGGGGGCTATTTGTTTCACACAGGGGCAGACATGTAAATCAGGAGATGCGTTCGATAGGACGAAATTTTTGATATATTTAAAGCATGCCATGACCAACCATGTGGTGGAAATTTCGCTGATCACAGGACTACACATAAAGTGTTACACATAGGGTATTATTGGCCCACAATTTTCAAAGATGCAAAAAAAGTTGTCCAAGCATGTCACAGTTGCCAGAGAGCGGGACGCCCTAGTTAGTCGGATGAGATGCCTTTGAAACCACAACTAGTCATGGAACCATTTGATCATTGGGCTCTTGATTTCATGGGACCAATCAACCCACATCAAGCCAGAAAACATACATTTTGGTGGCAACAGAATACGTCACCAAGTGGGTTGAAGCAGAGGCCTTGCCCAGAGCTACAGAAGAATCTGTTATACAGTTCCTGCTCCATCTATTTGTACACTATGGCCTCCCTAGAGAAATAATTACAAATGGAGGGCCACAGTTTGCTGGGAATAGAATAGCGGCAACACTCAACAACTTTCATGTCCAGCATAAAATTACCACCCATATCACCCACAGGCAAATGGGCAAGTAGAAAACAGCAATAGGATAATAGAAACAATTCTAACAAAATCAGTTGCATCACATAGACGCGATTGGGCTGCCAAACTACTTGAACCGCTGTGGGCTTACAGAACAACATGGAGAAGCACCACTGGTCACTCACCTTACCAGCTAATGTTCGGAAAACAACCTATTTTTCCTATAGAATTTGAAATCCAGACATTACGAAAAACACAAGAAGTTGGTTTAGACTTAACTGAGGCACAGACTAATCGACTACAATAGATCATGAGCTAGATGAAATTAGGCTCTCTGCACTTCAACACACTGCCCTGATATAGCAACAGAGAGCTAAATGGCATGATGCTCTCATTAAAAATAGAGTCTTCCACGAAGGAGACTGGGCTCTTTTATATGACTCCAGGTTTCAGGACTTCCCCGGGAAACTCCAGACTTGTTGGCTGGGACCATATGAAATCGAGAAAGTACGTGATAATGGTACCCTTACCCTGATTACTATTGATGTTTCTGGATATACCTTTAAGGCAAATGGCCATCGAGTCCGTATTCATCGCAAACAACTTACTCGGGAGTCCTTCTGCCAACAACTACGCCAAGATTTAGATATGGAGATCTTAGGGGAGCAAGACATGTCCTCCTCGCCTGTAACTCACTAAGAAATTTACTTTCCCTTACAATTTGTACATAGCTTCTTGAATTATTTTTGTACATATCTTTGCAACAGGTTTTGTTACTTCTGTTGTTCCTTTTTTTCAAAAGGAATATCACTTTTGGTTTTTTGTTGTTCCTTTTCTAAAAGGAATAGCACTTTGTGTTTTTGTTGTTCCTTTTCTAAAAGGAACAACACTTTATGTTTTTGTTGTTCCTTCTCCAAAAGGAACAACACCTTTGATTTTCGCTGTTCATTTTCCAAAAGGAACAACACTTGTTTTTCTGTTGTTCCTTTTCTAAAAGGAACAACACTTTGTGTTTTTGCTGTTCCTTTTCTAAAAAGAACAACACTTTGTGTTTTTGTTGTTCCCTTTCCAAAAGGAACAACACTTTTGATTTTTGTTGTTCCTTTTCCAAAAGGAACAACACTTGTGATTTTTGCTGTTCCTTTTCCAAAAGGAACGACACTTGTGATTTTTGTTGTTCATTTTCCAAAAGGAACAACACTTCTGTTTTGTTGTTCCTTTTCCAAAAGGAACAACACTTGTGTTTTTTGTTGTTCCTTTTCCAAATGGGACAACACTTGTGATTTTCGTTGTTCCTTTTTCAAAAGGAACAACACTTGTGTTTTGCACTTGTGTTTTGTTGTTCCTTTTCGAAAAGAGACAACACCTTTTCCTTTTTGTTGTTCCTTTTCCAAAAGGAACAACAATTGTGTGTTTCTGCTGTTCCTTTTCCAAAGGAACGACACTTTTGTGTTTTTGCTGTTCCTTTTCCAAAAGGAATAACACTTTTGATTTTTTTTGTTCCTTTTCCAAAAGGAACAAAACTTTTTGATGTTTGTTGTTCCTTTTTCAAAGGAACGGCACTTGTTTGATTTTGCTATTTGTTTTCCAAAAGAAACAACCCTTTTTGCTTTCTGATGTTCCTTTTCCAAAAGGAACAACACTTGTGTGTTTTGTTGTTCCTTTTTCAAAAGGAATAACACTTGTGTATTTCCACTGTTCCATTTCCAAAGAAACGGCACTTGTGTGTTTTTGCTGTTCCTTTTCCAAAAGGAACAACACTTTTGATTTTTGCTGTTCCTTTTCCAAAAGGAACAACACCTTTTGATTTCTGTTGTTCCTTTTCCAAAGGAATGGCACTTGTTTGATTTTTCTGTTCCTTTTCAAAAGGAACATCACTGTTGATTTATATTGTTCCTTTCCCCAAACGTACAACATTTGTCAGCCATTGTTGTGCCCTTCCTCGAAAGGAACACTACTTATATGATTTTGCTCTCCTTGTGAAACAGCTTGTTCCTTTTGTTATTCTAAATTAAGGATGCTTATTGCTAATGTTCTTTCAAGTCTTTTTGAATATGGCTATGCATTTATGTGATGGAAACAAAAGCACAGCATATGGAAATCAGTAAATCATAAATCACTATTTTTGTAAGAGATCGCCCTGAATTGGTGAAAGGACGCAGGGAAAGACATGCTTATTCATCACCTTTTGTTGCCATTGCTCTACTAATTCCATTCTGATTGGTTATCTGTATCATGATGGTTCCTTTTTAATCCTCTATGATTATCATTCAACAATAAGAGAAAAGGATCTATTCCTTTCTCTTGGGATATTAAGACTTCTTCCACCATTCCTACTCTTAAGGAGTGTTGAACCACCCTTTGTATATAAACAGGAAAGGCTCTTTATTAAAAACAAGAAGAAAAAATAGGGAAGCAAAACATGGTTTCCAAATTGTCAAATTGCAGGATAGGAAGTCTCATTACGAGCTGGCCTACCATGATCATTAGGACGGAAGCGAAGTGGCATTCCCATTATGGCCACCACACCTGGGAAATGGTCCAAAAGGTATATCAAATAGATAACCCTTGTAACAGGAGGTCTCATCACGAGCTAGCCTACCCACTATTCGATCCTCCCTCGTGAATGGCATTATGACTAACTGGTCATCAAGCCAGCATAATGGCCTACATTTTGACATTACACAATGCTTCTTGGCATACACAAAAGACTATGGTTCCAGCGGTGAAATAAACAACTTTGCCAAGGTTATGGACACCTGTCGGCAGCAGAGCACTGTTAATGGTATTGAAGTCACACTTTTACACCAATAGGTAAGAAGATTGCATCCTCTTGTTTCTTATGCTGCGGTAATTAATTATATAATATTACCCAACCATACAACGCATGACTATATATTATCACCAATCATTACGAAACTAGTGACAGTGACCGCATGAGACTCTCTATTTACGGCAAATGTCTTATCCCCGAACTTCCAACAAATCACCACAGTCCCTTACGTATTGAAGCGATGTAACTTTATACCTCGATTTCAGTAATAGGCTGTTTTTGTAAGCATGGCATATTGCCATACGCTGTTCCATAAAGACCTTGCGGCAGAACAGACACTGCTCCTTTACTTGACGGCTTGGACAACCTATCACATTGCTGGAGGGAGGTAACCTCATCATTCCCCAGAGCACGTGTCAGTCCGTTATTTGAGAAATTGTATACTCGGGCACAACATGGCTCAATGGTATTATCTTTTTCTATTTTCATTTTCTTCTGCATGAGCTGCTGTTCGAAGCCATTTCCACTGCATACGCCGTAGCATTAGAATTTTAACGAGTAATACACCATCATCTTCTCTGCGTTTCAACAAACAGCTGCCGTTCCTTTGAGAATTTGCAGTGAAACTATGGGAGGAAGGTCAGTTCGCCAAGAACCACAAGTATTAACTGTTTTGGCTGCAACCCAAAGAATCCTAAAGAAAGCAGGATGGTTGACCTATCTCAACTGCCTGAAGGAGTCCAATGAAACAATAGCGATTGAATTTTTACAAAATTTGTAGGAATACTACTCCATAGTAAGAGGAAGACGAATAGCAGCCACCGATGACATAATAGCAAAAGTCTCGGGACTACCAGCCACTGGACCAGTATGGACGATAAAGAAGGAAAGACCGCAGAAGATTTTAGAAATCTTTCAGGACGAGGGCTAGAGTTTGACAGTTCGAGGAAAGGGGGTGCTGCCAGCAACGATAGGAGAGCGATGGGTGGAATTAGCAAAAATCATCCAAAGCTACATCACATGTGAAGGCAGAAAAGACGTGGTAAGACCACGACATCTTAAAATCCTAGCTGTTTTAAAACAAAAATGTTCTGTGAATTTACCTGCATTGTTGAATTCACTACTGCATGAAGTTGCACAAAGCATGAAAAGAGCACAGCACGTAGAGTCAGTCGTCAGCCACCATGGATTAATTTGGTTGATAGTTAACTATAGTCTCACCCAGCAGTAGAGTAGCTGGGAAGAACTATTTACCATTATCAATGGAGGGTCGGCCACATCTGGACACACCCCAGTCCACAAAAATGGAAGCAGGACACTTGCACAGTGGAGCAACCTGAAAAATGATCTGAAAAACAGAAACATGACACCAGCACACCTGAACAACCAGAAAAATGCAAAAAATCAGCACGGCTCACATGGTTACGAGGGGGGCTAGAAAAGCCCCAGGAAGGCATGAGCCAAGCAATAGAAATCAAATATGAGCAGTCTGCAGAGGCAGAAACAGAAGAAGAAGACAACAAGGAAGCAGAGCAGGCTGCAGAGACAAAAACAGAAGAAGAAGACAACGAGGAAGAAGAGCAGGCTGCAGAGACAAAAACAGAAGAAGAAGACAATGAGGAAGCAGAGCAGGCTGTGGAGACAAACAAAAGAAGAAAACGACGAGGAAGCAGAGCAGTCTGCAGAGACAGAAACGGAAGAAGAAGACAACGAGGAAGAAGAGCAGTCTGTAGAGGCAGAAACAGAAGAAGAAGAAGAGGAGGCAGAGCAATCTGCAGAGAGAGAAGAAGAAAAGGATGAGCAATTTGAAGAGGAAGGAGACGAGAGAAAAGAAGCCAAGCAGTCCGAGCAGGAGGAAGGAATGGAACAGCAGGAAGGTAGCCCATTACAAGACCCGTTAGGGGAAGATGAATTGGCCAACATTTTGGCCAATATGGGTGAATATGGCCAACCCCTGAGTCCATCAAACCTCCATGATGTAGAGAAACCCCAGGAGAAAGATGCACCCGAGGAATCGCATGCAGAAGTGGCAGAAGTAGAAAATTTGTCCGTTCATAATGAGAAGATATTAGAAAACACTGAGCAGGAACAGCCCGTTCCTAATCATAAGGCACCAGAAGAAAGTCTGGAGGAAATAAGAGCAGAAGAAGAGTTAGCCCAAGAAGTAACAGAGCCAAGTAAGGTTCTTACCTCGGAACAACCACCCCAGGGAGAAAATTAGGAAGCTAGCCACAGTCCAAACCGCAGTGAACAACCTGCTATTCCTTCTGAAGATATGATGGAAATAACGAAATTACGAAAGGAATAACAGAGATTGTTGAACATAATAGTCCAGCTTCATCAACAGATTAGGGTTCTAAAGGCGAGGCAAAGGGTAAAAGGGACTTCAGGAAGAAAAGGTCTGACCACACCAGTAAGATCCCTTAAGGGCAAGAGGCAGAGGACCAAAATCCATCCCACTACTCAAAACCCTGACAAAAGCCAAGCTACTGTTCCAAATGAAGTTGAAAAGCAGACTGTTGTTCCAATTGAAAAGGAACAGCAGTGGGCTGGAGTTCATGTTAAAATTGAAACGGATGATAAGATGGTTCAGAAGGAGGCACCACCTTCGGGAGTAATAAGGGTTCTGAAATCGAAGCAACGTAATAAGAAGGTTCAAGCAAAGCTCCCGGCCTCCACGGCTGCATGGAAGAAGGATCCGAAAATGATAAACCTTCACAAAAATTTGAAGCAGGCCTAGCAAGAAGCAGAAAAGCTTAGGAAGCAAACCTCGGTCCCCCGAGAAAAATATGAAGAACTATAGTAGCAGCTAAGGAACATCAACTTATCTAAAAGCCAAGCTTTCAAAGAATGGCGAAGGGAACAAGAGAAAGTTGCAAAGGTAACTCGTAGATTAGATGTAGTTATCAAACAAATGGATACCTTGTGTTCCCTATATAATGACGTCTTGGCATGTAGAGCCCCTGCCAAGAACTATGCCCTATTCCTAATGGGAAGGTATTTACAATTGAAAATAAAGGCTGTTAAAGCAAGTGCTCCCATACAAATTAACACTATAGATGATTTTATAAATTGTTGTAAACATTATGGGGTAAAAGTGCAAAGGTTATTGTGTGAATTTTACTTGCATAACCTTGTACTAGAACAAGAGACCGAACTGAACCCTGACCCTTACCCTGACCCTTTTGTTGGGGACATTCAATTGCAAGCATTTATCTCATTTGCAGTCAATCAAATTAAATGGCTTAAAGCCTACAATGCTTTTCAAAGACATGAAAACGGATTAGATCTATGGGTAAGAGCTGAGCCTAGGGACCTAGAACAGTTATGGAGGAGACATAGAAATCTCATGAAGGCTCCAAGAGTGATTGAAGCATTAGGACCCATGCATGAAGTGATGATTCGACAGGGACTTGAATACTTTTCCTCTATTAAAGACCCTGCCATTGAAGCAGCTAAATTTTGATATCGAATATCTAATCCGAACATCCAGCTCAAAGAACCATTTAAGTATGAGAATTTTAAACTTGCTGCTAACCGTTTCCCCCTCTATGGCGAAATTGTTTTCAGGGTAGGGCCATCCTGGTTAGGATATAGGTTATGGAGTCCAATCATTTGGCATCCTACACCTGAATACCAAGCCCTGTATGAGATGCCTGAGGGCCAGACATGCCATTTCTTTGATCATTTAGTTTCGTATCACGACTGTAGGCCCTCACACGAGACTCCATCTCCAACCTACCCACTCACTGCTTTGCATGTCAACTACAATGTTTTCATGAGGGCATGAAAAAGGGTAACCTGGGGGGTGTGTGGAGTATCAAAGAAGGTATGTTTCGATGGTTATTTTAGTATCTTCTCATTAGAACTTATAAGCCTTTTGCATTAGAAACTTAGACAATAATAAGGATTTATAATGAAACACATGAGATTAATAGAAAACATTGATAATTGTCATTCCTATGTGCAGGAGGGAGGAAAAATGGAAAGTGGTCATCCCAAAGGAAAAGACAAAGATGAACTAATTGATGTCCCTTTGACGGGAGACCACGTGCAAACCAGATCAAAATGGACCAACCCAGGAAAGGAAGCGGAGATACTAGCTCGGAGCAGAAAAGGAAAGAAGTGACTCAGGATTAACAATTCTGCGAATCGCTCAGGATCTTAGATTCTGAGGGATCGCTACCTTATCTGCTTCTACATCTAGATATCTCCACCATCATTCTTATATAAGGGATAGCGTTGTTGGCTAGGAGGGAGGACTTTTATGTAATTTCTTTTAAGAAAGATCAAGACTATGATCTTTATGTTTTGTTAAAGACTTGAGTTACTGTAATTCTACTTCATACATTAATACGGACTTGGTTACTCTTTTATCTTTGAGCCTGGATCAATCTTAAGTGGTGTACCCCTGAAGGCTAAGGGCCCGACCCTGAAGGACACTTGCTCTTGTACCATTACACGTGGTTTCTGTGTGGTTTGTTTATAGATGTGATCTGCTAATCTGTTGTGTTTTAAGAACGTTTATATTACATGCTCTGCTATGTTTAACTTATTTGACGTTCCTGCAAACAAAAGTCTTGTATTGACACTGCATCATGTTACCAATCCTTTAAGTGTTGGTTAATCTCTACAGGATATTGTCATTCCATTGCAGAGTTTTATGCAATTATGTTTTAGCATTACAACATTTATCTTGAAGAGTTTGATTTCACATAGTTATTGAATCCTTGGATGTTACTGTTTTCGTCTTGAGATGCAATCGTATGCTGCTATCTAGAGCGATAACAGAGTCAGATTAAGCATGTTGGGTTTATATGGTTTTTTAGTATTATTTCATCTTAGATCCATAGGTAGTGTTGTAGTATGTGTACATCTTTAAGAGCGAAGGGTTGATGGTTGGATTGGTGTGATTAAATAGAGTTATAGCTTGACGAACTTGGTTACTGCTTATTTCTAACTTGCTCTTCCATCTCAATTGTTGTTCCATTTCTGAATTGCTGTTCTATTTCAATTGTTGTTCCATTTCTAAATTGTTGTTCCATTTCAGTTGTTGTTGCATTTCAATTGCTATTCCATTTTGATTGCTGTTTGATTCCAAGATTGCTGATTTGCTGTTTTATTTACTTGCCATTTCTTATTTGTTAAGGACGGTTTCAGGCTGTAGTGAGAATCGGCATCTGCTACCTGGCTCCCAGACCTTTGATCTGCTCCCATCAGTTATGAAAGGGATGGGTTATTGCTATCAAACCCTTGACTGATGTGCTATTCTATTTCATTGATATTTTCTTTACTTGCCATTTCATTTCTATTCATTAAGGACAATCTCAGGCTCTAGTGAGCATCAGCATCTGCTACCTGGCTCCCAGACCTTGGATCTGTTCTCATCAGTTACGAAAAGGATGGGTTATTGCTACTGAACCTTTGACTGATGCATTGCTTGGTGTGATTTAGCCTTTTGAAGTAGCTAAGTTGGGTTATTTCTACCGAACCTTTGACTGATGCATTGCTTGGTGTGATTTAGCCTTTTGAAGTAGTTAAGTTGTAGACACGCATCAATTTACTTTTGTAGTTTTAAAAGCTGTACTACGAGCATTACTCTGACAAATACTAAGCCTCATACTGAGACACTCTTTGAAATAGCAAGACGTTCCCGGATTGACATATTAATGTGAGGTAACTAGAGGTGAAAGAGACCCTTTTTATAGCTCTATACCCTCATCCTCATGGACTAACCTAAAAAACCAGAAATACAAAGAAGATGATTTTTCCTTAAAGTAAATAGATAACATGATGAATCCTACATGGTATTTGTTGTATGCTTCACTCCTTCCTTGGCTTGTATGCTTCAATCCTAGCTCTCATCACTATAATTAGAACATGCATAATCAAACAGCAAGAGACAATGATCTATGTGTCTATGTAGAATCATCTAATCACTTTATTCAATAGATCAACATGGTATACACAAAATCATAAAATCATATATAGCAAATAAACAACTCTTTGCATTAATAGAAATGGAGTGAGTTATAATTAAAAATAGGTGTTGATGTTGTAGAAGAGCTCCTCCAAATTTACTTGTCCTTGCCACAAAGTGCACATTTAGTCACCTTGATGCATGGAATAATGTCTCTCACAGTAGCAACCCAAGGGCAAAATCAATCTCCAAAAGACAACCACAACCAACCAGGTTCTTATGGAATGAGGTAAATATATAAGAAAGGGGGATAGTTTATGAATTCTGATCCTTTTACCAATCTACACTTGAGATCCACTCTTGATCGGAGGATGAGCTCAAGGGATAAGGAATGAGAAGTCCAAGGTAGGATAGGATAGGATTTAATGCTTTTATCCAAGGTAAATAGTTGCAACATATCCTAGAAGCTTCTAGAAGAGGAAGATTTGGGATTATTTTTTATTTTTTTGAATTTCTAGAATCAACGTAGCCCCAAGGTTGAGCAACTTGTAGGTGATCAACATAGGCCCACAGTAGGAAAACTTGGTAGTCAACACTAGAAAATGAGGGCCTAGGGTGCATTGGGCCAAAAAATGACTGAAGTGAGGCAGTTGTAGGAAGAAAATTAGGGATATAAGTGAGGTATACTCAGGGCTCTATGTAGGGAAGATGAAAAACTATTCAAAGGATGTGAATGATCCTATTTGAAGGCCTATTGACTAGATGTGACAAAATGGCCTATAATCGATTACCCTGTAAAGCACGAAGTTAGAAATGGTAGCTGATGACTGAAGTGATCTACCATACGACAAGTTAGGATCAAGAACAACTGGTGAGATCATCATCTGTAAAAATACATTTACATCATGACATTTTTACTGAGGGAAGCATACCCATACTCATCACATAAGCTAACATTACATGTATAATGATCAAAAGATATGTCCACTAATGACTAATGGTGGACCCATGACTAGATAATTTTATGTATGATTATAACCACCATACATGTGATGTTATATTACTCTCGAAATCACATCTCAGATGGATGAAACTAGATATGGGGTCTTCTATCTCGTTCACATGACTAACCAATGTATGATTCTAACCATGTGAAACGATGAGCCGAGGTTGAACATGGTAGACACCATCTGATTATTGGTCGATGATGTAATTCATTAACAAATGCGAGAGAAATGATAGATGATGCTAATGGCTCTCAAGGTACTACAATATAATCTATATGGTGTGAATAAATGACTTCATATTGAACACCACACATAATCTTTTGATCAAAGGCCAATTATGAAAACATATCACTGAGAGAAAGGAAAGTTTCCATTGTTGTATGCAAGAACCAAGGTACCAAAAGGGTGCTTCTAAGTTAACTTCCTGGATAATGAGTTGACTACGAGAGGAAGTGACCCATTGTAGGAGGGCCATGATGTATCCCCCATCAATGACATGAAACAGGTATTATGATTTAAGATGAAATTATTAAAAAGATGTCGATACAAAACTAGATTAGAAAAGGAAGACATGGAACAAAGGCTTAAGAGTATTGTAAAAAATATTGCTTGAATGAATTCTCTTGAACACAACAATGACACTAAACTAAAGTTGGACAAATTGACCCAAAACTGAAATTGAAGGCTTCGAAATGATATAATAAACCAAAATACAATCACATTTCCTAACTCAATATTGTTGGGTGTGGAGCCTGATTATCTTCTTTATTTAGAGGCATTGTAGCATTGGACCCCAATTCGTAATGTGGTGGCAACACTGCCCATAAAATGTACGTTGCCAGGGGGGAAGCAACGATTATAAGCTAAAAACGGATGTAAAATTTCTTTCTAAAATGTTGTAATTTTGTAGTCAATATGCATCATTCATTAGGCTGAGATCTGATAGTAGAAGTCATGTTTAATTTATGGTTTTTTCTCTAGCAGGCAACCCCTCGCTATATATGAGGGAATTGCATTATGTTTATGTAGATCTACACTATGAGTGACAAAGAGAGAGGATATAGTTTGAGAGTGAAGAGGGAATTACACCAGATCTTCTGTACATTTTATATTATTAGTTTGCTCAATAATATGAAAGGAAGGACTCGTTATTTCTCTATGGATGTAGCCCAAATTGGGTGAACCACATAGTTCTATGTCTCTCTTGTTTTTTGTGTTTTTTGTGTTTATATTTCTACAATATATTTTATGTGTTCCATTACTCTCTAATATATAATTTTCTAACAACTGGTATCAAGGCTGAAGTTCTATTTGGATGATAAAATCATAGGAGAGAAGGGTTCCTGGCTCAAGTGGGAGCAATGGAGGAAGATGGTAGGTTTAGGGTGGAAACATTTAATAGCCAAAAATACGAGTTGTGGAAGATGTAGATGGATGATTATTTGTACCAAAAATATATGTACATACCATTGAGCCGAAAGACAAAGAAGCCGATGAGTATGACAGATACAGAATGGGATATTCTTGACACAAAGGCACTTGAAATAATATAGTTGTGTCTAGCGGTGTCGGTAGCATTTAATATTTCAAAGGAAACAACAAGAGAGTGTTTATTGTCGACATTGGCCAAATTATATGAAAATCCTTCAACCTCAAATAAGGTATTTCTTATGAAGCATTTATTTAATATGAATATGTCAAAAGGTGGATTTGTTGCTGATCATTCAAATGAATTTAATACATTCACTAGTCAGTTAAGTTTTGTAGGGGTAAATTTTGATGATGAAGTTAGGGCTCTGTTGTTTATATGCTCATTGCCAGAAAGTTGGAATGGTTTCATTATGGCCATTAGTAACTATGTCTTTGGATCTAGTACTTTAAAGTTTTATGATGTTTTCGGCGTAATCCTTAGTGAGGAAATGTGACAGAAAATCTTCGGTGAGACATTAAGTAATGCTTTGACTACAAAGACTAGGGGAAGAAATTGGAAAGAGGAAAGAGCCCATGATATCATTGTAAGTCAAGGAAAGGTAGATTCAAGTCCAGATTGAGGATAGTGTGTTGGAAATGTGGGAAGAAAGGACAACTGAAGAAAGACTGCATGTCTTGGAAGGGAAAATATGGAGATGTGCAGCAAGAAAACAATCATGAAGTGAATGTGACAAGTGATGTGTTGCAAGACGCTTTAATTATTTCATTAGAAAATATTATTGATGCCTAGGTGGTAGATTCAGGGGTCTCATTCCATGCCACACATGATAGAAAACATTTTCATGATTATGTTCAAGGAGATTTTGGATAGGTACGATTGGGTGATGATAAAACCTGTAAAATCATTAGAATGGGTATAGTTTACATAAAATAGCTAAATGGAAATCAATGTCTATTGAAGGAGGTAAGGCATGTTCCAGATCTGAAGAAACATCTAATTTCAACATGTCAGTTGGGAGGTGAAGGTTGTGTAACACCTTTTATAGATAAAACCTAGAAGGTCACTAAACTAGCCTTGTAATAGTAAAAGGAGAAAACATTGGTACATTGTATTTATGCAATGGTATTTTCTATTTTGTTAATGCTTTAACCTCTACAAAAGAAGATACAAAATTGTGGCATCAAAGCCTTCGGCACATGACTAAGAAGGCGATGCAGATTCTTCACTTAAGAAATTTTTTGCCAGGTTTGAAGCATGTTGATTTAAAATTCTGTGAGAATTGCGTTTATGGAAAATAGATTCCTCAGAGTTGGGAAAGAAGAGAAGAGTGGAAAATTACAACTTGTGCATACAGATGTATGGGGACCTACTTAGGTATCATATTTCAGTGGCTCTCATTATTATGTTAATTCTATTGATGATGCAACCTACAAAGCCTAGATTTATTGTATTCGAAATAAATCTAATGTATGTAATACTTTCAAGAAATGGAAAGCTTTAGTTGAAAATGATACAGGAAAAAGGTTGAAGTGTCTTAGATTAGACAATGGAGGTGAATATTGTAGCAAAGAGTTTGATATGTACTGTTCAAAGAATGGAATTTGGAGAGAGAAGACAGTTCCAGGAACACCACAAGAAAATGGTGTGTCAGAAGGATGAACAGGACAATAATGGAGCGTGCAATATGCATGAGATTGCATGTAAGATTACCTTTACAATTTTGGGCAGATGTTGTAGGTATTTTTGTTTATATAATAAAAAGAGGGCCTTCAAGTTCCTTGGATGGTGGTATTCTAGAGGAGGCATGGCCATGTAAAAAGGTAAACTACTCATTTTTAAAGACTTTTGGTTGTGAAGCTTTTGTCCACATTAATACAGAAAATAAAACAAAGCTTGAGACAAAATAAAAGAAATGTACCTTTATTGGATATAGTGTTAATGATTTTGGTTATCGCTTTTATAATTATGAAAAACACAAAATCGTTAGGAGAAGAGATGTCATATTCAATGAAAAGGTTTTGTATATGAATCATATGTAGAAAAAGAAACAGGAAAAAGAAATTAGAGAATACAAATTTCTTGATGACATCACAAAAAAAGTGAAGGTGTGTGAAAATCATAATGATCAATAGCTAGAACAACAACAACAACCACAACAACAACAAGTACCTCAAACACTTGAAAGTGGTGTTAGAAGATCCACCAGGATAAATAGACCCCTTGATTAATACTCTCCTTCATTATATTATGTATTGTTGACTGATGCTGGTAAACTAGAATGT
Source organism: Pinus taeda (assembly GCA_000404065.3). Classification (NCBI taxonomy): domain Eukaryota; kingdom Viridiplantae; phylum Streptophyta; class Pinopsida; order Pinales; family Pinaceae; genus Pinus; species Pinus taeda. The sequence continues at coordinate 7,162 of APFE031589314.1, read as the reverse complement.
TATGAAGAAGTAGTGTAGGTAGAAACTAGGAAGAAGTGGGAGCAAGAAATGAAAGAAGAGATGGAATCCTTAGCACATAACTAGACTTGGGACTTAGTCAATTTTCCTATAGGTAAAACAACATTGTAGAATAAATGGCTTTAAAGGTTGAAGGATGAAGATGGAGGTAGAAAAAGGTATAAAGCTAGATTTGTGGTGAAGGGGTTTGCATAGAAAAAGGGTATAAAATTTGATGAGATATTTTCTCCTATTGTTAAAATGACTTCTATAATAAATATTTTAATTCTAGTAGTAGCTGAAGATTTTCATCTTCAGTAATTAGATGTAAAGACAACCTTTCTCCATGGGGATTTGGAGGAAGAGATATATATGTAGCAACCACAAGGATATGAGGCAAAAGGGAAGGAGAAAATAGTGTGTAGGTTAAAGAAGAGATTTTATGGCTTAAAACAGGCTCCAAGGAAATGGTATCTAAAATTTGACAGGTTTATGTCAGAACAAGGTTACACTAGATGTCACTCAAATCATTGTGTTTATCTCAAAAGGAAAAATGATGGCAACTATATTATATTGTTATTATATGTAGATGACATGCTTGTTGTAGTTTCTAACATGAAGGAAATAAACGTGCTAAAAAAAAATGCCAAACTCACTTGCAATGAAGGATTTGGGTGCTGCAAAAAAAATCCTTGGTATGCGAATAACTAGAGACGGGAAGAATAAAAAATTAACATTGTGTCAGAGTGAGTACATAGAAAAGGTGTTGAAAAGATTTGATATGCAGAATGAAAAGATAGCTAGTATACCTTTGGCCATCCATTTCAAAACTATGTAAGGACGTGTGTCCCAAGAGTTAGGAAGAAATGGCTTTTACGTCTAAAGTTCCATATGCATCAGTAGTTGGGATTTTAACGTATGCAATGGTATGCACAAGGCCTGATATTTCACATGCAGTGGGAGTTGTAATTAGGTACATGAATAATCCATGAAAAGAACATTGGATGGTGGTGAAGTGTATTCTTAGGTATTTGAGAGGTACCACAAATCAAGCATTATGATTTGGTGGTTCAAACATTGCTCTATAGGGATATGTTGATGCAAATATGGTGGGTGATAGAGGTAACAGGAGGAGCACAATAGGGTATGTGTTTATTGTAGGTGGATCAACTATTAATTGGGTTTCAAAACTGCAAGGTGTTGTTGCACTCTCAACAATAGAAGCAAAGTATTTTTCTACTACATAGGTTAGTAAATGAATGATTTGGCTACAAAGGTTTTTGGATGAGTTCGGTAAGAAGTAGGAGTTCGGCAGGTTATACAGTGATAGCTAGAGTTACATACATCTTGCAAAGAACTCTGCATTTCATTCCAAGACTAAACCTATACAACTCAAGTACCATTTCATATGGTTAGCATTGGAATATGGACAGTTGAAGCTAGAAAAGATACACACTATCTAGAATCCTACGGATATGTTAACAAAAGTTGTAACCAGGAAGAAACTGAGATTCTAATCAGTTTCAATTGGTCTTCAAGAATGATGAAGAAGATGAGAAGTAGTCAGGTCCAAAGTGGAGTCATTGTTCAGAAAATGAAGCAACAGTGTAGTTTCTATAATCAGTCTCCAAGTGGGAGATTGTTGGGTGTGGAGCTTGATTATGTTATTTATTTAGAGGCATCACCACATTGAACCCTAGTTCGTAATGTGGTGGAAATGCCAGCCATAAAATGTACATTGCTAGGGGGGTCTAGGGGGGGCGATGATGATTATTTGGAGCCCCCCACCCCCCAGCAGGGGATTGGGGGTAGTGCCCCAAAAGCTAAAAATAGATGTGAAATTTCTTTGTAAAATGTTGTAATTTCATAGTCAATCTAGGCCATTCATTAGGTGGAGATCTGATGGTAGAAGTTATGTTTAATTTAGGGTTTTTTGCCCTAGAAGGTGATCCCGTGCTATATATGAGGGAATTTTATTGTGTCTATGTAGATTTATACTCTGAGTGAGAAAGAGAGAGGAGATTATATGAGAGTAAAGAGAGAATTACACAAGATCTGTTGTAGGTTGTATCTCTTTAGTTTGTTGGATAATATAAAAGGAAGGACTGGTTGTTTCCCTGTGGACGTAGCCCAAATTGGGTGAACCACATATATATGTGTCTCTCTTGTTTTATGTGTTTTCTATGTTTATATTTATGCAATAGATTTGATGTTTTCCATTGATCTGTAATATATAACTTTCTAACAAATATCCATGTAGATGAAGTGGAAGAGTGTCATGTTCAAGAGTGACTCGTTGCCATTAATAAATGGAGTACACTATTTTCCCAATTTCCCCAACAATATTGGTCAAAACCTCTTTATTTTTTAACAGGCTTCAGGAGAATAACATATGCTTGATCTGTAAGTTCATCCTTCAGATGAATCCATATGAGAATATTTAATGAACCCAAAGAAGGAGTGGTTCAATGTCATCATGAATGACAAGTCCACCGCTGCTTCATGTTTTCATGAGCCTAGTGAAGGTGAAATTTTGACATCTTTTTCATGTTTAGAGATTTTGAAAAACTAGGGAAGAAAAAAATCCTTATGTTCCTTTATGTAGATAGTCCCTCAGGTTCGAAAATGCAGAAAATAATACCCAAGAGAAATTGTTAGCCATGTTCGACTAAGGTATTTAATTTTCATAAGTAGTCTATCTCAGTCCAGAAAATGGTTAAACTTATAGTGAGTGGATGTCTCTCCATTTACTTTAAAGAGATTGAAAATACAAGTTCTCGACAATATTTTCATATTTTGGGAATTTGAAAGGAGCTGAAAGAGAACTCCTCCTGGAGGAATGATTGGTATAAAGGGTAGAAATTGGTTCTAGTCATGATGGAACTATTCAAAACATGTATAGGTCAATAGGAAGGCTAAAAAGACCACTCATGGCAGTTTTTCCTTAGACAAGGTTAGAAACCAAGTGAAAGTGTATGATTGGCCAAGCATATGGTGACGATGGAATAATAAAACCAAGGCTCATATGGAAAAATTAGGCTGCTAAAAATGGAAATTATGAGAGATAGAATGAGAATGGTTTCATTTTTACAAAATATTGAAACATGGAAAACTATGCTTGAATACTTAAAGATGGTTTCATTTTTATACAATCTTGAAATAGAGAAAAACAATTCTTGAAAGAAGTTTGGATGCCCCCTGCATGATGAATCAATTTGAGGTACATGGCCCCCAAGCTTATTATCATTCACCTAAGTAGACTACTTGTTACCAACAAGTGGATGGAATAAAGGTTCATTTACAATATCAAGTGAAGGACTCAATCGGTAATTTATGAGATCTAATGAGAGACTCGAATTGTAAGGGGATATGTTTAATTTTTTAATGAGCTTGACACATGAAAATAACTATGCTCATGACACCTTGTTTCATTTTTTAACGAGCTTGACACAAGACAAGGAACTTTTCTCAAAGGACCTTGTTTCATTTTTTAAGGAGATTGGCACAACAAAAGGAACTCTTCTTTGAAGAACCTTGATTCATTTTTTAACATGCTTGACACAAGACAATGAAATATTCTCCAAAGAACCTTGATTCATTTTTGAATGACATTGACACAAGACAAGGAACACATCTCCAAAGAAACTTGATTCATTTTTTAACGAGCTTGAAACAAGACAAGGAACGCTGCTAAAAAATTAGAACATGGCCTACAAGATACCATGGCTTTCAAGAGGTTCTCATCATATGGAAGAGAAATTCTCTAGGAAGGATACATATCAAAGTATCCAATGGAAATATCAGGCTCCAATGACCCCATTAAATGATTCACCACATCACCTATTGGATCTAGGTTGTCTTATAGTGAAAGGCTCATCTTTATCAATAGGTATGTGAATGGGATAGGTTTCCACATAATTAACCTTTTTAGGGGAAGATACCACTTGTACATTCATAACACTTAAATAAGTAGGATGATTGGTAGTCAAATGGAGATCAACAAATTAAAGCTGATCAATAGTCAGATTCCTTCCATCATGCAAGAATCACATCACTTGAAAGAGTGTGGACACAACAACATTCATAGTATAAGCATAGTCTCACCCCAGGAGAAAATTGAATTCCAAAGTTCCCATGACCACCATAACATAAATACATATATTTTTTCTTCCCAAGGTAATAGGAAACTGAGAAAGGATCCCTAAGGGTTGACTAGTTATTTTTTTTAAAGCTAATAGATTTGGAGTGACAAACACAAGTTATGGGGAATCCAAAGTATGCCAATCAGTGGAGGATAAAATACTAATAGAATATCCCTCATATATAACAATGCGATGGCTATTATTATCATAATATTTAACATGATCGTTAAAGGCATGTAATAAAGGAGACGAGGATTTGTCATTTGACTCCAATCAAAGGAAATGGCCTCTTTTCTTGGAGAGGGTTTTGTAGGGATGGGAGAAATACCCCCTTGATCAATAGAATCAGAAGAAACAAGAAGAACCTGAGTGGTATAATACTCTCTCTCTACAGGAAAAGTACAATGGGCTAAAGGTGAAATAAGGTCAACCATTTTCTCAACCGATGGTGGAGGATTAGGAGAAAGCTTCTGGTAACCAGCCGAAAGATGATGCTGAGAAAATATAAGGTTTTCCAACACTTTGAGGATTCATCCATATAGGTACAAAGGTGAATAGGATGATTCCTGTCACATAACTTACAGGGAAATTTGACTTTATGAATGTTTCCATGGACCTTACTATCACTGGTTTAAGGCTTGTCACTAGCACGATCTCCAAAGGTCAATGACAAAGCCTAATGTGATCATCTGGACCAGACTTCTAATACCTTAGGAAAACTAGGAAAATCTCTAATAAGGTGGTCACCCTTACATAACATGCAAGGGAATTTAAATTTTTGGGGTTGATTGGAAGGTTCATCCATGCTAGTTGCATGGGTAGAAATGGTTTCTTGGTTAGGCGCCTGCTTATTTTTCTTCTTTCTTCTTCATTGTTTTCTTTTTCTCCTTAGCTCCCTAGTTACTAGAATCAAGAATTTCACCAAGTTAAGAGGAAGAAATGGATGACGAAACAACATGTTAAGAAGGAAAAGGGTCAAATTTATGATCAACTTAAGGTTGATATTGTTTAGGTGCGGTAGAACTTGGTTGAGAAGATGTTTAGACATTTGGAGCCATAGTTGTTGAAAACAACAAAACTGGAAAACCAATGGTAAAGATGAGAAGGGACAACATTTCCACAAAAGGAGCACCAATATTTCCAAAATAAGGAAAAAGATTAGGATTCCCATTAGAGGGGTTTCCTTGACTAGTGGACTCGATAACTATTTCCATTAGTCTCAACGGAAGATCTACGAAGAAGGTGTCTTATGGTAAGGATTTTTTTCCATGGTTAATTAATTGATTTTAGAAATTAACAACAAAAATAAATAAATAAATTGTTATCTAGGAAAAAGGGTTACCAAACAACTCTGAACCTGCAATATACACCTTAGAAAACCAAATACTTAACGTATGTGTAGGAAATCTTACCAAATGTTGTGTTCATTGTATCATGGTATACAAGGAAGTTGACTTAGTTACCTATTGCGAGGATGAAAACCTATGGTGGACTTCCAAAATATACTCGACGGTGCATGGAAGTGTAGTCTATAGTAGTGTTGTCTAATGTGTAACCTTTCAATGAGAGTGTTCCCATATAATTTTCATGCATGGAGATCCATCCAATATAATTGAAGGTACATGGATTACGATCTGAGACACTTACGTAAGTGGAACGAGATATCATCCACAAGATACAATTCTAGCAAACAACGACAACTCCTATGTTTAAAAATGCCAAAACATGTCTCTAGCCTAGAACTCTAAGTTTTTGCATTAATGTTACAAATTCTCCTTAGGTTGATTCAATAAATTTTAATTTTTATCTTTAATTAAGTGTTATTTTTGGGGCTCACAAAGAATTTCATGTGAATATCCTAAAATGCAAACTAGCATGAGGAAATCTTCTCATTCAATGAAAATATATCAAAGGAAAGGGAGGGACAAAGAGTATGTAGCAAACAATATGCTACAAACAATGTGAAAGGTAAAACTACTTTTAATGCAAATAATCTAATGTTAATGCACTCACAAAACCCTAAATTCCAATGGAAATTTTTTTCTTTTCAAATCACTTAAATTTTTCAAATGATGAAAACTAAGATTCCAAGTTTAATCATTCATTCAAACAAAATTTTCATAACGATGACTAAAACACCAACTCATCCAAGCACTCAACAATAAAACAAAATCAGTTTGCAAACAATCTAATGATAAAAAAAAGGAAAATATAAACAATTCTTACTGAAGGGACTAAAAAATGAAAGCAAACCAAATGAAGGCTTTAGACAGACCAAACAACACTCAAACACTCAAGGAAGAGAAGTTGGAAGAAGGCTGATTAAAGAGAAAATCAAGACAAAATTTTTTTTTTGCATGAACAGGGACCAAAGAAGGTGCAAAGAAGGCACCAATGATTTACAATACATGCAAAAAGAAGGTTCAACTAGGGTACAATGCTCTATCTGTAGACAAGAGAGTGCGTTGGTCAACGGATGAAAGGTTCTCATACAAAAATTACAATTGAAACCCCATGAAGGGTCTTCCTAGGTTTGCTCTTAATTGAATAACATAGTAAAGGTCTCCATAAGAGGTAAGACAAGCACAATGGACAAAGAAACTACCAAGAGAATACAATGTTCCTCCAGGAGGAGTTCCCTAGTATGCTCACCAATTTGTTATGTGAAATATACGACTGCAGAAAGAAATATCTTCAATAGGCCTGGTGGAATGACCTAGAAAAATAGAAAGATAGAGAAGTTGATATTTTCCTCAAATTAGAAAAATAACAAGATGAATCCTACCTAGAATTGTTGTATTCTTTGCTCCTTCCTTGGATTGTATTCTCCAATCCTAGCTTTGATCACATAATTAGGACCTTCACAGTCAAACCACATGAGCCAATGATCTATAAGATCTATGTAGAATCATATAATAACTTTATTCAATATATCGAAATGGAATTTAAATACATGAAATCATAACATCATATATAGGAAAACAGAGATCTCTTTGCATTAATAGAAATGGAGTGAGTTACAA